>ML675617.1:3381289-3642188 GCA_007922155.1 Mesoclemmys tuberculata | reverse complement strand
GTGTGTGTGTGTGTGTGTGTGTGTGTGTGTGTGTGTGTGTGTGTGTGAGATAGACTGACTAATTTTATAACCCACTAACTGGGGCACGCACCTGGGATATGGTACACTCAGGTTCAAGTCCCCACACTACTGCCTATTTTAATCATTTATACAATGTGGAACAGCTCCAACAGGAGAGACTGAAAGAGGTCCACTTCACCCCAGGTGAATGCCCTATCCACTGGGTTATTAGATATTGTAGGGTCTCTTGTTTTTTCCAAACCAACCAACCAACAAACAAAAACCAATCGCCCCCCCGTACCCCCCCCCCCGATTTCAGTTTTGTCTTGATACAGAATAGGAACATTTTAAAAGCTCAAAAATTTTTTACAGGATGGGAAAACTGTTTTCTGCTCAGTTCACATGCTATATATATATATAAAGACTGACCCAACCCACTTAAATGTTCCAAATCAAAGCCCTAAGTGTAAGCACCCAAAACTTTGAGCAAGTTGGGACCTCGATCCAAACTGCACCTGATGTCCATCCCATACATATATATATCTATAAAGTCATTAGGATGTTTTGAAATAAAAGGCACAGTGCATATGTACTGCTAGTTGTAATAATCTTGCATGTTATTTTTGAGTCTTCATACTTAAACAATAGTCTTTAGTTGTCACAGAGTGGCTGGCCCCAGTAAATGATGGAAGACTGGTGCCCGTCTGCCCAAACAGGTGCTCTCACTTGGCCAGTTCAGAGAGTGGGGCACCTTACAAAGCTTTGGCTTAAAAAAGATAAGGGAGAATCAGAGACAGAAAAAGACCTGTTGAATCACAGCTGTTTGAGTAAGTATCAGGAAGGCCAGCTGAGGGCTGGTAGACTCAGAAGGTGTTTCCTTGGGGAAAACTGAAGACAGAGAGACCTGCAAGAAGGGTTTTCTATTTGACATTCTGGCAACAGGACTGTAGAGGGCTGAGGGTGGCAGCAGCTGTGGAAATGCTTTGTGGGGGCTCTGCTGGGAAGAGTGGAGTTGCGCTCTGGCTGGAAGGGCTGGGGTGTTTGTCCTGGTAGAGTGACAGATGAAGAGTCACCTCAGGGGTTGTCTATACTGAAAACAAAACACTGGCACAGCTATGCTGCTGTATTGCTTCAGTGTAGATGCTGTATGCCTGTTGGCATAGGTAATCCCCCAGAGATGGTAGCTAGGTCAGTGGATGAATTCTTTCATCAACCTACCACTGCCTACGTGGGGATTAAGATCTGCTTGACAACACTGCTCAGGGGTGTAAGCTTTTCACACCCCTGACCAATGTAGTTAAACAACATAATGTAATCGAGTGTAGGCCAAATCTCTGTGTAGCAAAAGACACTGGAGTGTGATGCGTCTGGTAGAAGGTGACTTCTGGAAAGAGTGGGGTTTTAAGGATTATATACATTATATACATTATTTAAGGTGTAAGAAATGAACTAGGTTTGGGACTTTTGTTGGGGGTTTAATGAACTGTGTTTTGGCAATAAACTGGCCCCAAGGAAAGCATTATTGAAGCAAGAGAGCCTAAGTGGAAGGACTCTAAAAGGGGAAATTGAGGCAAGTATGCATGCTCTGCTACATGATGCCACCAGGAGGCAGTTCAGTTGAAGCTGTGCTTTGACACTAGATATTGCTAAAACTGGCAGACATTTTAAGTACCATAGTGTTAAGGTTCACTACTATGTAGCATCTTAACATGCATATGCAGTTTTAGCATTAAATGCAATGCTTAATTCTTGAAATGTGAAACCCTATATTTGATCAGGGCTAAAATTCTTAAAGAAGGGCGCTTACTTTGGTGAGTAGCTCTTAAACATAGACTCAAGTCATTTCAATATTCTAAAATCTACATTTTAGCACCATTTGGTATAAAGGTAGAGGCTTGTGTAGCAAAATAAAGGAAAAAATCTCTAAATCAGATTAGAATTGATGGTATTTGTTGGTTTAATGAAGTAAGGTAGTGCATTTCTGACTAATGCTTTGGAGTATTTATATAATAGAGAGTGCCGCTATCATAAATCACTCTGTGGTGAATGCAACAATTTTTTATTCGAGGTCACCAGAGTCAGCAGCAAAATCAATTGAAATCAAATCACATTGCAGCTGTGTACATCAGAAGACTGTAATGGAGTTAATACATTTGCAGCCTTGATCATCATCATAGATACCTAAATTAAACATTAAGAGGTTGTATGTAGATGAAGTTACCTTACATTATACCTATTTAATATGCCTTTATGCCAGGCAATGCATGTACATAGTAAACTAAGAATGGTTGGAGTTTACATTTAGGAAAGCTAATTGTGCTTCCATGGGATGATTAAAGAATTTATTATTTGCCTTGCTCTACACAGATGAGGATTTGCAAATCTGGTGAATTGCTCTCAATTTAAATAACACTTTAGTAACAAGCTCAATTTTGAACTTTTAAACACTGTTTTGTCATGTTTCATACACTTACACCTGCAGAGCAGAATTGCTGCAGTGGGTGCTGTTGAAACAATTACTGTCTCTTGCATAGCTGAGATTCAGAGATTGATATTCCATTATTGTGTCTAATGAACAAAATCTATAATGAAGTATTTTCCTTTCTTGGGAAGGAGTTTGGCAGTAGAACATGATCCCAAAGCTGCAGAATGAGGGTTTTCTGACTGTGTATCACTTTTTCAACCAAAGGAGCAATAGTGTCCCAGCAGTGAAAACTCCTCTGGACTCAGTGCATTTACAAAAGGGCCTCCATCTCAGGAAGGCCCCCAACCACCAGAGGAAACCAAAGGGCCAGCAAGGGAGGGGATATTGCAGGGGGAATGGCCCTGTCCGTATGCTGTGGTGAAAGCCAATGGGCTGGTGAGGGGATTGGGAGCCAGGCCAGTCTCTTGGGACAGGAGATGCAGCAGGATGAGTGTGGGGTTGCCTCACTCTCCAACACTATCCTCTGGAGACCTGACCTGTCTCACACACATGGCCTCCCATCCTTGGGCAGAGGTGCCCCTCCAATTACCATACTGCATAAGACCCCCAATTTTAATCTGGTATTTCAGTTCTTCTTCCTCTAAAGAGACAACATGTCCCCTTTTGCCATCCCCAGGACCACCCAACCTTTGTTCTCTCTGCGGGCTAGGGTTCTGCACTGTTTCTCTCTGATTTGACTCTCTTCCTTCTATGGGTAGCTTCTCCTAGGCAGAATAAACCTGAGCCCTATAAAGTGAAATTTTCAAAGAGATGGGTGGAAGTTCTTTCAATCCACATGGGCACTTCTGGTTTTTGGCAGTAGTGTGTCTTATGCCTGCACAGGCTGAAGATTCCATATGAGATATTCACAGGAAAAGAGAAAATCCTGTGACAGCAGAAGCAACAGAGCTAGAAAGACTCAGCTGGACTATTTTTAATCCACCAGGAAGAATTGCACTGAGCACTGCACATAGGCAGACAATGGTTAGAGTTGCCAGCAGCATTAGGAGTTGTAGAAAGACCTCAGCCTGGTCCACTAAAAGAAGAAACCTCACTAATATTACTAAAACCATTATAATTGGAAGGTGGATCAGATTGATACTTATCCCAGAGGAAGAATCAACAGGTCTTCTGCCTCAGATAATGCCTCCCAGTTCTCTAGGCACACAGAGAAAGCATGCCCACTGCTACATCCCTTCATGGGGTGCAGCTTATTCAACTCCCACCCGTCCCTTCCTTTGTGGCTTACCAGTGCTCAGGGATGAATGGCTGGAAGAAGAAACAAACCACCCACTGTGTTGAGTATGACTGGCTAATGTGGCTGCAGATCTAATGGGTCTAATGGTGAGAAAATGAGTATCCTGGCCATGCTTGTGTTTCTTTGAGGGACTTTTCCATAATGAAGCTGAGGAACATGGTTACATGCAACAAGTCATCCGCATAATCCTCTGGTTTTGGATGTCTGAATTCAGAGGCAAGACAATCTGATCAAACACTCTCATGAGTAGTCCTCCAACTCCTCTAAAGTATTACTGACAGTTTACAGCTACTCAAAGTCTCACAGGCATAACTTGCCATGCTTCTGCCATTACTGAAACTAAGTCAGTGGCCACTAACGTGAATACGGTGGGTGCTATATGAATTGGTCAATATGCCAGTAGTAAGATAGACCTTCCAAGCCCTCAGCTGGCTAACAGAAATGGTTTCTCCTTATGTGTCTTCCACAATGTGTTCAAAGTATAAAAGTGGAACTTAAGTGACTGGAGTAATTGCTATGTCAAACAGATAAACACCAGTCTCTTCTGGCCATATAGTTTAACAAGTCAGTTATCTAAATTTAAGGAGTACAGGCCTCAGTTAAACCCTCAACTCAAGTCATTTCTCTGGCTCTGTAATCACACCAATGGAAATAAAGAAGATAATATATTACACAACTTTTTCTTCTTATTATTTATAATATAAGTCAGCCCTCAGTCATGTAACATGGACACTAAGGAAAAAATCATGTCCTTATTTATATCTGTATAATGCCCAGTTGGTCCTCTTCCTGTAATAATGACAGGCAAAAAAGAACAGGTTTTCACTGACCAGTTACCTTTGTCATCATACTAATATATGATAATGAGGTGAAACAATATAAAACAAAGTAATATTAAATAGGGGAAAAATCAAGTCATTTAAGGTGTATAGACTAGATGAATTATACATGGTAAAATTATCTTTAATCTTTATCTGACCCTGGGAGCTTCCTGTGTCCTCTGCTATAACTGTAAATAATTTACGCACTTAAATAAGTGGCCATATTTTCAAAACTGCTGAGGTTGCTCAGCAATTGGGAAAATAAAGCCCCCTTTATCTGGTGCCTAATGATGAATTGATGGCCTGATTTTTTTTTTCAGACATGCTTGGAACCCTTAGATCTCCTAAAAGTTTTGAAAATCATATTTAGATGTCTAAATTCAGTTTGAGATACCTGATTTTCAGCATCCAGTTTGAAAAAAACGGCCTTAATATCTTTAAGACAATTAAATGGGTTACACCATTTATATACTTTAGCTATTCTTTTTTGCATGTTTATTATTTACCGGTAAATTCTGCTGTTTTTTTCAACTAACGTCATTAGAAGGTTCTGAGCAAACTGAAGCCAAAATTTTCTTTTTAAAAACATTGTAATGGAGTAAAGCAGGGACAACTGGGAGTGGACTAATGAAGGGTTCCCTCACATTAGTGCAGGAGAGCAAAATGCAACACAGACTAAACACTAACCATTGTACATCATACTGACAAAAAACCAATCTTAGTTCTGGAGTTCATTTGACATGTGAAACACTCATGATTTGCAGTAATTCTGCTCTTCTATGTTTTGCTGCAAAAGTGATGTCTGATGTTTTTTACTCTAATGTAACATTACATTTAATGAAACTGAACTTGATTTCCTAAATGGGGGTGTGCAATATTTCCTGAGTTAAAATTATACTTGACAAAGAATGCTCAGACTGAACTTATGTAACTCATAACATGATGCATTATTCATATACTAACTGTATTCTGGATTCTGTTGGTATCTAATTGTTTATAGGCTTTAATGTTAAGGAGATGCCATAACACTCAGGATGACTAATCGTACAGATGTTTTTAAAAGTTGTGCTAGAAATTGACCTGGAGCTTAGCAAAAGTGTCATCTGAAAATCTGATAAGTGAGTTATAAAGAGCTGAATTTAGTTTCCTCACTTTCATATAACAGCTGTGTGCAAATTGCACATATTAAAACTGGAATTTCTCAAAAAAGTTTTCAGTTTCCATTTTGGACCATTTGACATCCTTAACATTTCTCGTTTTGCAAACTTTCAAAATGGCATGTATGGAAATGGGGTACAGAATTGCATAGCTAAATCAGTGATCTGGCAAACTATATAATGATGGAATTAATTAAATGTTTCAGTCCTTACCCATTGAAGCCACTGGGATTGTTTGCTGCATAAGGACTTCTGAATTTGTCAGTGAATAACTAGTCAGTTCGCAATCAATCTTAATTTGTTAGATTAATGTGGGGAGATAATTGTGAATTCCAGGTAGGATACATAAGGTGAGGAAGAATAGCGGTAGTGAGGTTCAAAATATTTCATTACTGAGAGTATTCTGACATAAGGATTTAGGTAATAGGATTTCAAAGATAGAGATCACCACTGACATCTAGATGATTGGGGAAAAGATAACTTTTAAAATTGACATTTGATGAAGCTGAGGCAATTTGATGTGGATTTCCAAAGGGAGACTTCCTTACATATAGGATTAAGTGGTCAAAGACTCTCCCACCAGAAGCAAAGAGGTTGACATGATGAGAATCATCAGTATGTACTCCCAAACCAGGAAAGCAGAGAAAGGCAGGGGAATGTCTGGGAATAAATTCAGACACATGATGGGGAAAGTTGCTAAAGAGCCTTAAAGACAAGAAAATTTTGTGCCTCAATCCTGCAAACATGCAAGCAACTGAGCAGCTGCGAGTAGATCCAATGAATTTAATGGCATATTCATTGTTACATATCTACCTATGTAGCTGCAGGATCTGGCCCTTGACTGGGAGCTATGACAAAAATTGTAAAAATGACAGAATACCAAGGAAAATTATTAACGTGGTAAAGACAGGTAAGAAGTCTAGAGAGAAAGTAAAGTTTCTGGTACACAAATGTTCAGGATTGCTGGAGCAGTTAGAGAAGCAACTGAAGATGTTTGCCCCAATGGGGAAGGAGTTTAGATTTTTCATATGTCATCTTCATACAACAAACACATCAGAACAATTCACAAAGCAGTGCAATAAAAATGGGCAATGCAGCCTAATTGATTTCCAGTCAACTCCATAGCTTCTCTTAATATGTGGTACACCCTGATGGATCACTTTCTTACAGTAAATTGACCCAACTATTGCAAATATTCATAGTAATCACTTTTCATTTCCACTGTGCAAAATTTTCAGCTGACCTTTGACCTTTTTTGCTTCCAGAGGAGGTAAAATGTTTCTCTGCAGTTAGTCTAGTTCTAACATTAGAATGACTAATGCTGTGTTGAGCCCCTCCCGTTAAAACAGGAGTACTACCTGGTTTATTACCCCTCAAATGCCAGGCCATCTAAAGCACTGTTATTAATATGATTTTGCAATTCGTCCCAGAAAATGTTAATAAAAGGACAGGGTAAATTGGCAGGATTAATTCAGTGATGTTTGTTATTTCTGAACAGCTAGAAATTATATTTTGTTTCGTTTTGATCTTGTGTGTCAGTTTTGCTTATGCTGCTAGATAGTTCCTTACTGGCCCATTCATTCCCTATGGGGTGTATTACTCTTTAGCCTAAGAGTTATGCGTTTGTGAAGAGAAAACAATACATTCCACACAAACATTTTGGTGCAGGTTCTCAGAAAAAGAAGCTATCTTGTGTATCTCCCATCCACTGCCCTCAAATATGGCGGCAAGTGTAGATAGTCTAAACTCCCATCAGTTATACCAGTGCACCTTGGAGACAATAGGGCTGAACAGGTGTCATCGAAGGCATAATTTGGCTTGCAGAAGCTTTATCACAGATGATCATGCACAAAAAGGAATGATACAAGCTTGAATTTTCACAGCTAGCAGTTAGGAAAACATTTTTACCTGTATGTGGAGCACATTGGATATAGAAATCTTTGAGGTAGAGTCATGGAAGTTAGCGTTGCTATTCAGGATATAGCTGCATTCCAAATATCAATATAATGCATAGAACATATCATGCACTAGACTTGGATAGTTTCCAAAACAATTTTAAACCAACCATGGGACAAAAAGGAAGTTAGTTTATCTGTTAAAATTAAAAATGAAAGGTTCCAGTATGTACATAGAATTATCACAACACTAAATCTATATTGTAGTATTGTTGTAATGCCAACATTGAAAATAACGGCTTATGTTTATCAGAGTCTATTCATTTAAACAAACAAACAACCAAAAAAAAATTCTACTGTGCAATGACATTACAGTGATCTCCCCAAAGGCTATTGCTGCTAGATGCTTTCATGCCCAAAATAATAAATGGCCCTGGAAAAGCAGTAGACCTTGGGACTTGTACATAATTTTTTACTTTTTTTCAGAACAGATTTTATGAAAAATACAGGGTTTTCTTCATAGTTTGGGAGATCAAGGATGACTCTGGAAGAGTTCAGAATTCACATTCAGAGAATTCCTAAAACTCATACATATTAAGGCTACCCAGAATGTAAAGGCTTTGGGTCAGGGATCTATGTTTTCTATAAACTACCTAGCACAATATCAGATGCTAAAAACAGCATGTTACCTTGAAGGAAAGCGATGAGAAGTAGGTTAATTGGCATAAGTGCAACCCAAGAAACTATTCAAGAAGGAGAAGAAAAGGAAATGAAACTGGAACTATTGTAAACATAGACAAGATTAGGTTTTAGCATCTGTTGGGAGATCAAGGCTTAAAATCTTAGAAATGTCTATAATAAATTAATCTCTCTTTCCATGTAAGATGTACTGTGCTTTGAATATTGTAATATTAACAATGTAAGCACATTAGGACAAATGACATATTGTGTATGAAGCACAGGAATTAATGTGAAATCTTAAGAGATGGATTCTGAAACAGTTTAGTACAAGAAAATTCAAGAAAATTGTCAACTGGCCTCTGTATCAGGTCTCTATTGAAGGGGTTTTGGAAACTGTCCCCCTATTCTGTAAAGCAATATCTCATCCCATAAAATTAAATATGCTACCCTCCTTGTAAATACTTGCATGGGGAAGTTTCAAATCCTCTTTTAGCAAATTCTAGGGTTGAGTCAATCCTTTTAAGTTAAGTTAAACAATAGTTTAATTTGCATGGGTCCACAGGCTCTGAAATTTAACTCTGTTCTCATTCAAACCAGCCTGGTTTTCCCATGATCAAATCTCATTACAAACCCATGCTTTATGCATAAGAACCAGATATGGGACTAGGCCTCAGGCTTGATGCCTCAACAGAATTTTTAAGGGAAACAATGTATTTCCTCTTTTGGATATAATTATGAGCCAAAGCATGAAATAATAATGAGAATGTCCAAACTGGGGGAATTACCGATAATTAAAACGTTCTAGGTCTCTGCCTAGCAAAGTCAGGCACAGCATCTAGGGGATTATTTTTCCTCATCCTCTACCTTTCCCCACCCCCTTTGCCCTTGGCCCCAGTGGAGGAGACAGCTTCGCTAGAATGCAGAAACTTTCTCAGCAAAATCAAATGAAAATAGCTTCTGCCGTGTTGGACCAGCCACTCCCTTGGGTCACAGGAGTAGACTATGCCAATAAGGGACAAAGCAAAAGAGCATATGACTTCAGAATGCAACTATCAAATAAATCAGGCTCAAACTCAAAACAGCTATGGTTAATAACTTAACATTCCAGATGCCCATATAGAGCAAAA
Source organism: Mesoclemmys tuberculata (assembly GCA_007922155.1). Taxonomy (NCBI): domain Eukaryota; kingdom Metazoa; phylum Chordata; order Testudines; family Chelidae; genus Mesoclemmys; species Mesoclemmys tuberculata. The sequence continues at coordinate 3,632,785 of ML675617.1, read as the reverse complement.
AGGAACCAGTGTTTTCTATGTACAGTGTGCAGAACTATGAACCACTGCTGGTTTGAGGATGATGTTCAGACTTAATCCAAGAGTTTAAAGATTTATGTGCTTCATATCAAATGTTTCAAACACCAGTTGTTATTTTTAATGGTTTTTTAAGTGCTGGCAATGTGTGCAGTGCTGTCCAAGACACAGATATGAAGAGTGTGCTTCCCTGAAGCACATACTGTCTAGCTCTAACCACAAAATATGTGCTTGTCATACTGTTACACAGCAGGTGCAGGTAAATACATAATAATAGTCTTGAAGAATCACCGGTATAGTTTTTAATTTAAAAGTAAGTGAATAATTCAGAAAGAACAATTTATTCAGTGAATGTAGCCCTTATCCCCATTTGTAATTATATCACAAAGAGCTGATTTTTATGAATTTGTTCACTATTGGAAATTGTTCTGTGAACATTTTGTGTGAGATTTTTTTTCAGTTTATAGGTTGCTTCCAAACTCCCTTCTCCAAGTACTCCTTGGATTGTGTATAACAATTTGCTATTAGTCACCTCTGTTTCATGGTGGTATTTCTGTTTCCTGATTGGATGATCTAACCTTGAGAAATGTTTGTTCCACAATTAAATGAACCTCCAATATGGGTCCAAAAGTTATTTTTTGCTTTAACTTTAACATGAAAAAAATGCCTAGCACAAACATTAATAAAAAGTGAATGAGAAAAGATATGACCATAATAAAGAAAAATTCCTTTAGATAGTTACCAATATGTTTGCAAATAATTTTTTTTACTGTTCACCTACCTAAATCACCCTGATGACAACTAGATGCTGTTGTGATGTGTAGTTTGGCAAAATACATAACAATAGTAATAGTGTACATTTATATTGTATGTTTAATCCTGAAAGATAGTAAAGCATATCACAAACTATGTACAGTACTGCTTCACTTATCCAAGAGCCTTGGGCAGATATCCAAAAGTTTTGGGTAACAGAGGTCAGATAATAAGAGAGTCTAGTTCTGCAAATATCAAACTGTGGACTGAAGGAGTGAGATTCTGTGTTGTATTTCTAAGAGGTACAGTGCAGAACTCGCAATGCAGGAGGGGAAGTTAAGGTGCTTTTAAATCATCAGTGTGTTTCCCCCTTCTGGGCTGCTGGGAGAGGGAACTTTGAGGGAGGCCACCAGATGAAATACCTAATTCTTATATAATGTAACATTGGATCTTTAAAATCCATATAGAGCAGATAGAATTTTAAAATGAATACCATGGAACTAATGTTGTGTGGTTCTTTTGGTTAAGACCTTAAAAACTGGAGCTCTAAGTAATTAATTTCCAAGCACGAATCAAAATTCTGGAGCACAAATTTAATGAGTTGAGACCACTTTGAAAGTCTACACCTATACATTTTTATTATTTTATTGTTTAAGATTCTATGCTTGCTGTTGAATTTACCAGATAACATATTAACAGAGGCTTGTAATAGTAGCATCCTAATTGGTTTAGAAAGCTTTGAAACCTGTTTCTAAGATGCTTGATACTAGAGTGAACTACAGACAAGTTTTTTCAATAACACTAACACAATTCCTGTAAGGAGAAAAGATATGGAAGCCCTCCAAGGAAAATACAATAATATATATTTTACATCCAAAACCCGCAAAAGCTCAAAAGTTAAGAAGCTCCAAAATTAAGATTGCCTATGTAACTTTAGTTCAGTATCCTTGTGCATATAGGTTATGATACAGTCTTTAATTACATGATCACATACTATTTTTTCCACACAATCCGTATCCCTGCCATGGGACAAGTAGTTGCATGGGAAGTCCTCCTCCTGGCAGCTCCAGGATGGAACACATCCAGCACACATGGAATCTTAAATTCCAAACTCGTATGTCTCACAGAAGCATGCAAGAAAAGTGATTTTTTCAGAAGCTGATAACTTGGCCAAAGTCTGCAATGTCTTTCCTGCCCTCTAACCACAAATTTTCAAGATCCCATTCCGAAGCATAACATGTCAAAACAGTGTATTTTGCCTAATCTGATTATTGGAAATGGCTGAACTGGTTTAGCTGAAACTTTAAAAAAAAAAAAAAAGAGAGAAAGAAATCCGCTTTAGACAAACACCTGGCATGGAATATTCCAGCCTGAACAGTTAAAGTCTGGCAAACCTATAAACAGGGTTGGAAGGATTAGATTTTTATTGGTAAATGATGGTAAACATTGATTTCACCATGCACACAAACAACAAAAATATTTCTATAGATAATAACTGAAATATACAGATAGGCCAAATAAGAAAAAAGATACTTGAGAACTTAGTACAGTTTGAGTTAAGGATATTTACTTAGTATATTTTGATATGTGGTGCTGTCAATTTGAGTTTTAAAGATTTTTAAGTTTTAAACTTTTTGAATCAAAGTCTACTGTCATGAAAAAAAAAATTGTCTGACCTCCCCATAATTTCCTGTACTGTACAAGTTGAAAAAAATGCTTCAAAACAAACATTGATATTACTTGTCAAAATTACACACATACACACACACAAATTCTGCCAAGCTTATTTATAAGGAATTGAAACCAAGAACTTATTAAAAGGAATTGTTGGACAACTTTTATTATATATGACACTAACTACTCCAGCTAATATACCTAAAAAATCCTTAGTTGAGCATTCAGAGTAGTAACAGGATAGTAACTATACTATCAAAAGGCAGGAAACTAAACAAAGCATGTGCAAACTATTCACAGGTATTATAATTTAGAAAAAAATATGAAGAAATAAAATTCTGCTTTCATTACCCTCCTCTTCTGTTAGGGTCATTTATGTGCAGAACAATATTATGCCAAAGAGGTAAGTGACATGAAACTAAATGAGGCCAATTTCATCCCCAACACAAATGGATAGAACTACCATTAACTAACATCTTGTGATTTGCTTGGTTTATACTGGGCTGAATTTGGTCCTGTGTATATCCCATTTAGAAAAGGATCTAGAAAGAAGTTAAAATGTGTTAGATGCTTTTTTTTTTTTTACAAAATAAACTTCAGAGCATTGCATTAAGCGTTTGCAGAAAACAATGACAGTATAGGATTTTAAGTTAGGAGCAGTAGTTATTTTAGAATTATTTTCTTTGGTGTGAAGTATTTTTGCATTACTCAAAGATAATAAAGAAATCATACCACAACAGTTCTCCAGCTTTTCCAATTTCTTAGGTGACATTGACATGTGAAGGCTTTAATTTAGAACCCAAACATAAGCATTATAAAATGACAGTTCACAGAGAGGATATGTTACGTCATTCATAGGCTGTTTGAATGCCTGCTGCTTTCTTGGGAGTAGATTTATGGTAACATGATAATAGGTTTCCCTCAGTGCAGCATGGTACAGAGATGTGTGTGAAAGTGAGAGCTCATATTCTTTTTGGAACGAGAGCAGGACAGGATAACACCACAGCTCTCAAAGCCAGCAAAGAAAAGACACTCATCTAAGGGAGTTTGCTATGGTGTCATTGATGATAATATTTATATGTACTTTAGAGATTTTGGAATGGATTTTCTTCCTTTTTCTCTGTAAAGATATAGGAACAAAACAGTATTTTACAGCTGACCCTTCTTATAGAAAGGCTTGTATTCTTATTCTGTCATTGAAATAAGAAAATATTTCTAAACTGAGTAGTACTTCGTGCCTCTGATTGCAGTAATCTTATTTCATTTAGTACAAGTGCTCAGCGTATGAGATGAAAAGCTCAGTTATATTAGTGTAGCAAAGCAGAATTTGGCTTCATGTTTTAGGTGGAGCTGGTAGCAACACCTGTTGTTAAGGTTTCCTGACATTTTCCATTTTAAGACCCTGCTTGCACTTGCTTTTAGCTTTGCCAAGCTTTAACCAATTAGGCTGAAATTTTTCATACTGGTTGTTTGCCTTATTTTGACAGAGAGAACTAATTTCAGCAAAAAGGGTTCAACCATATCTGTGAATGAGGTTAGGGAAAGGTATATTGTTTTATCAATTTTAGAAGAAAGTTTCATTGAGAAGTGCTTATGCATCCATGCTTTGCATCAGAGATTTAGAATTTGGTAGAGGGCTGTCCATGGGTCTGAGAGGTACCTTTTGCTGTCCCAGTGAAAAACCTACCCAAATCTGGCTGAGTTCGAAGCTTCAGAAAAATCACAGTTTACGCATGCTCAGTAGAGGTTTGTTAGAGTTTGGCAGAAAAATTCTCTTAACATTTCATATGCTGTAAGCATACTTCACCACTGTGCATGCAGTTACTCAGGGCTAAGCAGGACATTCTCTACAATTACAGTGGGGCTGCCAGAGATTTATATAGCCACAGGCATAAGAACTGAGAGCAGAGAGACTCTCTCCTGTGTTCTGAGTACTCCCAGTGCAGGGGCAGAGGCAATGTGGAGGAGATTTTGGAACAGTGACTGAAATGCAGGGAAGTGAGGAGCAGAAGGCGGAACCTTGACAAACTGGGAACAGCAGGTGGTGACAGGAGTACAAAGAGATTGGGACAGATTAAGGGTGCAGCTGGAGAGTGGATAGAAGCAGGGGGATGGGGAAAGATCAGCTGGGTGGTGACAGGGAAAAAGATGTAGTAGGGACGGGTCAGAAAGCTGCAGTTGCATGGGGATATTGGGGCAGAAGGATCTGCAACCACTAGATACGCTTTTCTCCAAAACTTGGAATAGAACCCAGAATTCTCTTTCCTGTATTTTCACCCATTTCCATTCCTAAATTGTCTGGAACAATAAGGGCAAATACATGCATGGCCCTCTACCCATTTTTTGCCCCACAAACACAGCATCACAATTTGTATGTATTTTTTGTGTTTATGTATACGTATATACGTGTTCATTAAAAACTGTTTAAAGTCATTGCAAATTTAAATATTCTATATAAACACACTCTATATAATAGTGTATGTATAATATATGTAGCATATTAATGTAATGTGTAATATAGTGTTTATATTTGCAATGAATTTAGATAGCTCTTAATGAATGCAGAATTTAATCTCATATTAAAGAAACCACACAATTGCCGCTGACAATTACGTGCTCTTTCCAAAGTGAAAAATGCATCATATTACTTCTGAAAAATGCTCGACTACTGTAAAGTCCCAAACTTGCTTCCATTAAAGCCATTGGGGGTTTTATCACTGAGTTCAGTAGGAGCAGGAACACATCCTAAATGTGCAAAGAACTGCTGACAGATATCATATATATATATATATATATATCATATATCTGTGTCATATTATTCATGCAAGAAAATCATTCTGCTGCATATTCAAATCTTTCACAGAATATAAAAATCCATGTAAGTTATTTTGAAATTATGTTTCCACTTAAATAAAGACAGTCATTTTCAAGGGAATGATCATTATTAAACTTCCACCTCCATTTTTCCTACTATGACATTTTCATATATAGTTAACTCAGCTCAGAAAAACCTCAAAGTCATTATCCCATTCTTCTGCCGGTTTAGGTGTGCCCCCAAAGGCCATATTTTTGGAGTTTATTGTACCTCTTTAGTCACACCCATATAATATATTATTTGAAAGCTAATTTTATGTACGTTTAGAGTAGGTATGATGTGGGCCTGTCAAGTGGTGCTAAAAGCCTTGTAACAATGATAATCAAAAACTGGTATTTTTGCCCAGTTTCAGAAACATTACAACGTGACTATGACTAGAGACTTTACTGTTTAATGTAATTTCAACATTTTAATGTGGTGTTTATTGGTCTAACTACCAAACAACAATGCATTAAAAGATTTTTATTGTTTTTTCATGGGCAAGTTTTTTTCCTCCAGAAAGAAGAAGCTATTTAGCATATGGCAAAAATCAACATTTTGCAATATACTAATGTGAAATGTTTTCAGATCACATTCTTAATTGTCAAAGTATCTCAAGTGATTATAACACTTGGGTTAATCTCAAGTGATTCATATTTTCAGATGAAATTTGCTGACCAGATTAGTCTCACACTGAAGGTTGTGCACCAGTACCAGTAGCTTCCATGCCCATAGGTTGTATTACATAGTGGGTAGATATAAACATGTGTGAATTCCTAATGCAATGCTTCAGAGATCTTGCTAATTGGGAGTGACAGAAGGAGTATAATTTCTGTAGCAAGGAAGTTGGTAGCAGTAAGAACATAAGAATGGCCATGCTGGGTCCGACCTATGATCCATCTAGCCCAGTACCCTGTCTTTCAAAAATTGTTAGTGAGGATGTTCAAAGAGAGCAAACAGAAAAGGGCAATTTTGGGTGATCCCCCTGGTGTCCAGTTCCAGGTTCTGGTGGTCAGAGGTTTAGGGACACCTAGAGCATGGGATTATGACCATCTTGGCTAATAACCATTGAACTTAATTCTCTTTTGAACTTAGTTACAACTTTCTCATTCACAACATCCCTTGGCAACCGATTCCACAGGTTGACTGTATGAAGAAATACTTCCTTATGTTTGTTTTAGATCTGATGCCTATTACTTTCATTGGGTGACCCCTGGTTCTTGTGTTATGTGAAAAGATAATAGCACTACCCTATTCATTTTATAGCCTTCTATCTTATCCACCTTTACTTGTCTCTTTTCTAAGCTGAACAGTCCCAGTCTTTTTAATGTCTCCTCATATAGAAACTGTTCCATAACTCTAGTCATTTTCATTGCCCTTATCAGTGCTTTTCCAATTCTACTATATCTTTTTTGAGATGGGGCAAGCAGAACTGCATTCAGTATTCCAGGTGTGGGTATACCATGAATTAGTGGCGTTCTGCTATTTTCTTTCTCTCTTTATTTCGCTTAAGAGTCTGTGGTGTGGGACCTTGTTAAAGGCTTTCTGAAAGTCCAAGTACACTATATCATCCATATGATAATTGAGCCCCTCAAAGTATTCAAAAAGGCTGGTGAGGTGAGATTTCCTTTTACACAAGCTGTGTTGACTCTTTCCTAACATAATGTGTTGATCTAAGTGTCTGATAATTCTGTTCTTTATCGTTTCAACCAATTTTCCAGGTACTGAAGTAAGGCTGACTAGGATACCTTATTTACCTCAGGATATCATACATAAGCTATCTTCCAGTGATCTGCTACAGAGGCTGATTTAAGTGATAAGTTAGATACCACAGCTGGTAGTAGTAGTAGTTCTGCAATTTCATATTTGAGTTCCTTCAGAATGCTTGGGTGAATACATGTGGTCCTGGTGACTTATTACAGTTTAATTTATCAGTTTGTTCTGAAACCTCCTCCATCGACACCTCAGTCTGGGACAGGTCCTCAGATTTGTCACCTAAAAAGAATGGCTCTGAACTGGGAGTCTCCCTCATATCTTCTACAGGGAAGACCGATGCAAAGAGCTCATTTAGCTTCTCTGCATTGGCCTTGTCTTCCTTAAGTGCTCCTTTAGCAACTTGATTGTCCAGTGGTTCCACTGATTATTTGGTAGACTGCCAGCTTCTAATGTACTTAATTTTTATTTATGTATTTATTTTACTTTTGTATGCTGTTAGTTTTTGTGTCTTTTTCTAGTTGCTCTTCAAATTCTCTTTTGGCCTGCCTAATTATACCTTTACACTTGACTTGCCAGTGTTCATGCTCCTTTCCATTCTCCTCTCTAGGATTTGGCTTCCACTTTTTAAAGGATTCCTCTATATCTCTAACTGCTTCTTCCATGCATTTTTTTTAGCCATGGGTACCTTTTTTTTGGTTCTCTTACTTTTTTGAATTTGGGTTATACATTTAATTTGAGGCTGTCATACAGAGTCATACAGGGCTGTATGACCAGATTGAGAAAGAAAAGGAGGTCCACGTGAATTGCTCAGTCTAACCATCAAAAAGGACAAGTCACTGGCCAAAACTCTCGCAATGTGAGGACAGTTTTGAAAAGCAGGTCAAAAAAGCATCTTGGGAAACACAAGTATGGAGGTCTTCATGCATAGGTAAACCAGATATTGGAGCCCCATTGCAATCCGAAAAAATTGAGTAATTAAATAGAATAATTAAACTAACAAAGAAATGTAAATATTTTAAAGAGGTCATTTTAACATGTTGATGGTGTCATTGTTTATCTCCGTTTCTATGGTATCAGCACCATTTGACAACTCCACATCTACCTCATCCTAAAGTAGACATAATAAGCTTTTAAATTATGTATGATGTGCATTTGTGTAGAGATGGTACGTTAAGTCGACCCAGTAAGTGGTGTCTGTCGCTCGCCTGCTTACTGAACCTGCTACAATGTCATAATATGAATAAATTTTTATCCTAAATTAAGGTCTGATTCTGCAAGCTGCAGCACACTCTCAAGTCCTACAATGGTCAAACGGTGCTCAGCATTGCACAAGATAGGCCCATATATTTTATTTACGAGCCCTGATTTCTCACTGTTAATGATATTTAAGACAAAAGAAGCGTAGGAAGAAGAAGTCACCTCAGCAGGGATTTTAAAATCCAGATTCATTGGACTTAATGACATGGCAGGGGACTGTCGCAACGATATTTTTGTGGATTAAGTGTCTCTGCATAACTGCAGTAGCTGACTGCAAAAGGAAAAGATCAGTGGTCATAGAGAAAATGCATGAGAAAATCTAACATTCAGGGGTATCTGGATAAGCTCTCCTTTGTAATAGTTTTAGGGGATTTTATCATATATGTAGAGCAGCTTGGTACATAATAATAAATAGAAAACTGAAAGCAACAAAAGAACCATAGCTATAGTAATACACACCTTCTTCCTCTCCTTTCACAGACACGTGTGTGCACCCCCTTCCTCTCCATTCACATGAGCGCATGCATACACCCCACCCCTTCCTCTTCTTTCACATTTCTTCACCATTCAGACTCTGCTCCTTTCCTGTTATTCTCTCATCACACTTGCTCTCTTGCTTTAGTTTTAAACAGGAACACACACTTTCTCTTTTGTTCTTTCACAGTCTCCTCTCCTTTTACACTTCCCCTGCTATCAAACCAATTCACTGTCTCTCTCCTTTCTCACGCTCTTTGCACTCCTTATCTTCCTCTCTCCTCTTTCCACCTCTTGCACACTTCATCCTTCTCTTTCTCCCTCCCTCCCTCCATGCCCCCCAAGAGGAGGCAGTAAGTTAGCAGAGGAAGGCGTGTTTAGCAACAGACAACTTTTTCCTTGGCCTCCAGCAGAATCTGGAGTCCTATCTCTAGGGAAAGGAGAAGGAAACTTCAGATTCTGTCTGGCAGAACAGATTCTTTGTGTACAGATGAGTGGAGACAGAGCACTGAGTAGTAGGATGTGTTGAGGGTGGAGCCTCGGATGAGGGGTGGGATGGAAAGAGAAGAGACAGAGCAGTTACTGCTGCTGCTGCTGCAGCAGCAGTAGCAGCCGAAGACTCTCTGGCACCCCTGCTATTAACTCTACCTACTCTATTATTAGCAGCAGCTTGATCTGCTCCTTCTTATCTCACCTTCTGAGCCTGGGCCCAAGGCCATATTCCAAGCTGTGTATAAAAGTCATCAAGACATCTTTAGAATCAAAACATTCTATACATTTGCCTCACCCAATCAGGATGACCATTAAAAGGTCACTGCCAATATGAAGTTTAGTCAGTTCACACAATGAGTTTAAAGTAGCTTTTTAGAATGTGCACTTGCTTCGGCGACCCCCTGCATAGTGTTGTGATTTCACAAACACGTTTTCTTGGTTTTGCTCTCTCCCTTCTGCTGTGTGTGACCCACATGAACAAAAGGAGAAAGCGAACTCACTGACAAGGCAAAGAGTGGAACTGACTAGGCACAAGTGCTCACAAATGCAAAAGTGATTAACCTGAAAAAAATATATAATTTTTCCTCTTATCTCATACAGGAATAGTAACCGGAGGGATTGCTTTATAACAAAAGAAAGTAAAAAGACTTTCAGGATGAAGAGGGTGATTTAAGGTGGATGGTGCCACGTTAACATTTTGATAAAATGAAACAAACGCTTCCTTCCAATTAAAATTGTTGAAAACGTTTCACAATTTAAAAAATATGGCTCTTTGATCATTTTTAATTACGCTGCCATTTGTTTTATGGATATTTCACTTCAGGGTCACCATGTTGTCCTTAATACTTAAGCTATGCCAATATCTCAGTGAGTTGGTATTGTCTTTAAAGCAAATTTCTCTCACCTCTTTCTGTATTCCAGGAAGCAAATAACCACATGGATTGCCCCAAAACATAAATAACCATCAATTCTCTTCTAATAGCAACTGTAAATGCAAAACAAAAGCAAGATGCCTACATGACATTTATCATCAATAGATGTCCCTTGGGTAATAGTTCGAGCTACTCTTGAGCTCTCAAGAAATTGGAAGTTTCTCTTCCAAACTGCTTTTCATTTGATACTGCTTTTTTGGGCTCCATGAGCACTATTATACCCCAACCACTATTGCTTTTTTTTTTTAAACCAACCAACCATGTTAAGCCAGCACTGGTTTGAATTTACATGATCACAGCTAAGGTATCAAAATGCTTCATTATGTAAAAATTCCTAATCATCACCCTCTCCAAGAATTTTAGGCTTTAAGATAAATTTACTCAAGTTTATAGTTCAGTGAAACCTGATTTATATGATCACTCAAGAGACCAACAAAAATCAGTTGATTGCTAAAGGTTACCTCCTCATATAGGTGGAGAAAAATTGTATTCAGTACATTTGTGGATTGTTTGGAGCAGTCTCTGAAGACATGGAGTTGCAAAACAAGTTTGGTTTATTGTACTGATTTTGCAGCATTTCTATTTGTGGTGAGTTATGTGCATTAACTATGCGTGGAACACTTTATGCATTGCAAAAAAACAAAACAAATCATCATCATCAAAAGAGCTCCAACTGTATAAACTGATGGGGTTCAAGCTATTAATAAAATAATCATTACAGAAATTCAAGACAAACCAATAAAGAATTGAAACATTTTCTACAGTATATCAGTAACCAAGAATCATTCCAGACATGTTTTTCTACTGCCCTCTGTGGAGACTATACATGTGACCTCTGTTCTGAAATCCATGAAAGTCTATTTCTTATACACATTTTGTTTCCCAATGTTCTTCCAAGTTTCAGACCCACTGCAATCTCTTCTCTAGCAATAATTCATTACATTTTGTAAACCTCTTGCCTTCAATAACTGCAAATGAAACTCTGGCACAATGTCTCCCTCTAGGCTATAGACATTTTCCAAGTTCCCATAATTCAATATTACAGTTGAATAAAAGACAGACTTACTTCTCTGCCATCTCTGCGGTAAAAATAATAGGTCAGCTAACATACGATACAATGTACTTACTGTAGAAGAAAGCATGGATGCTTTCAATTACCAACAGCTACTTAATTGTCCAGAGCTTAGAGATCTGTGTCATTTTGCAGTACTTGTTGTGTTATATAAAACACCACTTCCTGTTTGGCTCTAAACCACGAGTTTCCTGTCTTCAGGGTGTATAGCCTAGAAACACACATGAGGTTCCAGTGGTTTTATGTTAGTACAAGAAAGTACAACATGTGACAAACTTAGCCATATAGAAACTGTTTGTGTATGTGGGCGAGGGTGGGGGATGCCTTTTCAATTGCAGGCGTTTATGTATAGTGGCTACATGAAGCTCAGTGAAACACAGCAACCACAAGTATCCCACTAAGACTTTCCCTTTCTTATGAGAAAAACAACAAAATGGAGTTAGATCTCTTATCCAAACAGAACAGAAAATGCATTTGACATCTTAAAGTAAAATAACATATTGGCATTTTACAATACTCTGTGAACCTCATTGGTAATCATGAGCAAATAAACCACAGGTAACTCTGTCATATTATCAGTTTCTATATCCTAGTAAAGCTACAGTATCTCTAGCAACACAATGCTTCAAACATTTTCCTTACAAATTTGTAATTTAGTATGATACCTAGACCAATACTAAGAAACTGCTCATGAACAGTTCCAGAGGGGTAACTGTGTTAGTCAGTATACAGCAAAAACAACAAGAGTCCTGTAGCACCTTAAAGATTAACAAATTTCTGCAGCCATAAGCTTTCATGGGCTGCAACCCACGAAAGCTTATGCCTGCAGAAATTTGTTAGTCTTTAAGATGCTACAGGCATCTCGTATTTTCATGACTAGTGATTTTCTTATTGTTAGTTATGGGAGTTCTGAGACAAATGAGGGGCCTTGGATTTTCTGTATTAAGTAGAAACCTTTGATCAGAAGGGTCTTTTGATAGGCAATAATGTCACAAAATGTTATAGCACAAGTATGCTCAGGTTTACCCGTTATTGGTAGTCATTGATCTCTTAGTACACACAGCGAAAATTTGGCCATAGTCCACAGATTTTCACTTGCTATTATCCCAGTTAAATCACAACTTATTCTTGCATGCAAGGACTTGCAGTGAGGCAAATATTCGTCCACCGATAATGGTACAGAACCATGCTGTCCAATTTTACTCTGTTCTGGAAAGTGACAATTCATCACAATAATATTTATCAGTATTCTTTCATAGATGACAGACATTTTTCTTTTCTTTGCATTCTTGTGCTGCATGAGCTCATTTTGTCTTTTGACAAAGATTTTTAGTTCTTTAAGATAGGGTAAGACCCTTCTTTTCTTCTTCCTCTTTTTTGCAAGTATCTTGATGCAAAAAGATAGGCTTGTGTTGTCGTGGTTTGACTGTACCTAAAGTCAGTCATCTACAAACCCCTTTGAAAATATTCTTTTAAAATATAAAGATAAAGTGATAGCATGCTGTTTTCTGTGAAAGATTTTTTTTATGAGGTCTGTAGAAAGCTTAAATTATTGCTTGGCAGAACTTCTATAGTGTAATTTTATTTTATTTTATTTTATGTTTTCAAAATATGGATTTGATTTCTAACCTAAGAAGGAAATATAGACAGGACTTCTGATTTGTAGGAGTATTTTGTGTAAAGATATGTAATAACAACAACAATTGACATCCAGAATGACCACTTAAGTAGCTGAAGGAAGAATTCTACTGCCTCTGAGACTAACAGAAATAGGTCAGTACAACATTCAGCTTCATATCTGCCAGTTCACACATCTTTACCTTTTCCTTTCTGTCAGAACATGCCTCTGATGTGCTATCGGTACCAAGATGGTTAAACGCTTAGGAATGTCTTGTTAATAAGGAAGTGAGCTCCTAAAAGGAATCCCCAGCTAAAGAATAGAACTGATACCAGACTCCAGGGAGAGTAAACCAGTGATGTAACTGGGAACACAGTCTATTCCCTTCACCAGCATAAACTCCTAGACCAAACTAGTGGGACTGGTCCCTTAGAAAGACTCTGAACTAATGTGCAACTGTTAATGAAGGCAAGTTGTGTGAGTCCTGGAATTGGGGCTGGTGTCTAGATTCACCCCATCCCTAGGAGAAGCTCCAGTGTACAGCCCTCTCCTGTCTTTCCTACAGGTAATTTCCAGACCTGGGTGACTAAAGATGTGCTTTTACCTTTCAGTGAAAGACGATTAGAGTACAAATTTATGAATGAAATATGTTTTTAGGAGGCCCAGGCCTTCCATGAGAAGCCCTCAACTGCATGCACCAGGTAATCTTTAGAAACACCAATCACAGCTAACGTTATCATTCTCCTTCAAACTAGAAAACATTGCCTCCCCCAGACCAAAACAAGAGCCTGATCCTGTACTTATATACCTACAGTCACTGACATGTATAAGAAATTGCAGTTTTGGTTCCCTGTTTGGCAAGAGAAGAAGGGAAACCCTCCAAGTTCTGAAGACTTTGTAATGGCCACTTTATATTTTAAGAAAGATTTTGGACTTGTTCAGATTTTGGAGCTCTTCCCTCATAGATGCTGATGTCATGCATATCTACAGACTCATGGTTGGTCCTGAAAGATCTTTGATATTGGTGAGTTGGAGATGATTTAATGTGGGGCTTCAACTTTGGCTACCCATGAATGAATGAATTTTAATTAAGAATTTTTTTGTTTCTAGCTATAGCTAAGAAAAGCTGTGCATAAAATGATACATGCCACCTCCAGTATGTATTTAAGATGTGGTTATTATATGGGAAGCCAATAATGTATTTTGATTATACTTGGCATTGGATATGTGCATATAGCCCTCTCTGTAAATTTCATACTGATAATCTGATAATTATGGAATCTATTCTAATAGAAGGAAATCAGTGTGAAAGTTTGTGACTAGGATAAACTATGAACAAAACTGCTCAGCCACTGCTGCAACATGTATGTAATTAATTGCACTAAAGCACATCTCTGCTTTTTACTTTTTAAGAGAGCCCATCATTTAATTGTTCCCATATGAATAAATGCCTCTGGATCCATCTGCCCAATCCCTGGTGTAAGATAAGCATATTTAAAAGGCCATTTGCTGTATGGTGGCCATGGCTGTAGGACTGGCAGCAGGAATCTAAACTTCTATTTATTGTTTAAAAGTAAGTCTCTGCTAAACTTGAACCAGACTTGAAAATTCCCTTCATTTTCTCTTCCCAGTTTGTATTTTTGGGACAAAGTCAGCTGGTGTCTCTCTGATATAACCATTGTTTCCTCCTCTCTCTCAGCCATGAACCCCCAGTTGTAAACTCCACCACTCCATTCCATATAGCCTTCTATTGAGAATCTCCACCCATGACCTTCCTATGACCCTTTCAGTTTTAAAGGCCTCATTGTGGAAATTTCTCCCGTGGGCCTATTTTGGTGCTGAAAAAATAGACCTATTATTGAGCATGCACTACACTCTGGGTATGTGAGAACTTGAAAAAAAATCATGTGTGACTTCAATTTGCTCCACATAAGAAAGAAAAAAGAAAAAAGCATGAAAATTAACTTCAGTTGCTGTTAGTTTCTTTTCATATTTCTTCTGTACTTTGAGTAGGAGAGAAAATGGAGAGGGCCAGATTGTGAAAAGCCAAAAGGAGAATACTGAGGTTTTCTTGTGGTTGAAAATTAGAAAAGCCTATTTCTGAGTGACTGTCAAATACTTTGCTAAAGTTAGAACTGTTGAGGTATTATAAAACAACATAAGATGGACACAGTACTGTGTGTCACAGGGAAGAGAGGGCGGAAAGAAAAGGAAGGTTATAGAAATATAAAAGAAAGGGGGAAAGAAAATAATGTTTAGACTCCTGGAGAATTCCTAGCAATATGCCCTAACTTTTCTTGAAAGGGATCCCTGCAAATTCATTCAGCAAAACAGAGCAATTTTAATTCTCACCACATTGCATTATAAGCAATCTTTTTTGTTCAAAGAATAGAAAGCTTCACAGTTCACAGCAGCAACAAAAGAAATACGAGGCCAATATAACTTCTAATGGGAAATTTCTCATTTAACTCTAGGTTTCTCAGTACATACCTCAAAGCAATCAGTAGAGACCTTGGGACACATTCTCTGAGTTTCCACTTGGTGCAGCAGACACAGGGGCGTTCATCAGGGAGCTTGTTATGGATCCCTTATTCTCTGTCCAAAGAGAAACAAAAAGGTTAAAGCATCCTAGTGCCTATTCTAACAATCAACAGCTGGCAGTGCCTGAATGGAAGCTGTACTGACTCTGGATAGCCAGAGCATAAGGCTGTGCCTTCTCTCTGCCCCACAGCATGTCCCCTGCACTGGAGACTGCAATCAGGGTAGTGTAGCAGACAGCTATGTACCTGCTATGCATCAGATGGTGACTAAGAGAATCACAATTCAATCCCTGCTTCCTACGTATTCTAAAGTGTCAGTAAGTCTGCCAGTCCTATACCTGGTGCAGATTGCTTCCCCCCTTAACACCAGTTCACCCCTGCTGGCCAGGCTGACTGTCTAGCAAGTGTGAAGAACTGGTGCAGGTGAGGGGTAATAGGCACCTATATAAGAAAAAGCCCTGAATGTCGGGACTGTCCCTATAAAATCAGGACATCTTAAATGAGATGTAGAGCCATAGCTTCACCCTCTACTTGCTGCTGCCCACCTCTTCATCACCCACCTAGGTGATTGCTCTCCTGTACAGACTGACAGACTGACAAAGCAAGCTGCCTGTGCCAGGAAAGCAGTGGCATCTCTATGTCCTCCAAAATTAGCAAAAAAGATTTTTAAAGTACTTGTGAATTTTGCAGGCACTCTATTCTGGACAAATCAATTTGATTTTCTTGTGAAGTATCCAGATTGATTTTTTTCTTTTTTCATATACTACCTAACTGGTAACATTTGCTGTAGTCGCCGAGTTCTGTGTCGGCTTACACCCCATCATTCCCATTGGCTTCATAATATCCCTGTGCAGTATCGCTGAAGAGTTAAGCTCAAAGTGCTTATAAACTGTTTGCGATGTAAGGTACAGAGTCTTTTTTTTTTCTTAAAGTTTCTGTAACTCTGAGCTTACTTCCATGTTGTGAACCTAATAGCCCTGCCTTTCCTGCTGGAGAAAAATCCACATAGAGCATCTGGAAGCTAGATTCATAGAGGACATAGATTCAGCCTAAATTGCAGAAGTTCCACTTTGTATAACAGCTAAAGAGTCATTGGGCCAGAGGGAGAATAAATTGATGACCCAGTGGTTAGGGTGCTTATCTGGAATGTGAGGGACCTTACCTACTTTGAGCATCACCCTGGTACTTAGATGTGAGATAGGCTATGGGCATCAGGATGGAGGTGGCTGAGTACCTAGACTACTTCATTTGCTGAAACTTAGGCAAATGGGTAGGGACTCTGTGCATTTCCAGAATTAGGCAGCACCTAAAGAGGGGTTTGAGAATCTAAATTTTGGATTTAGGAGCCTAAAGTATCAGTTTGTGCCTAAACCCCTTTATGAATCTATTCCTGGGCTCATTGCTGATACAATCATCCCCCTTCAGAGAAGATCTACCTGACTCCCCAAAATCATTGAAAAGTCCAGCCATTTCTCAAGCAACCAACACTAGATGTCACTGATCTTGCAAACTAGTGCCCCATTTCCAACTTCCCTTTCTTAGGGAAGTCCACTCGAAGGCACAATGGAGGATAGGCTGAAATTTCACATAGGACTCTGTAGGAACCTTGCTTATAGATGTGCCCTGAGAGTGTCACAGAAGACTGCTTATAATACAAACAATATCTCCCAGTCTTTCTGACTCTGCTCTCATAGACCAACCATGAGTCCAACAAGAGTTTCAGGCACAGTGTGCCATTCATTGCAGAGTTTACTATAGACTAGCTTGTTTGAGGGTCTGATCACATCCTCTAGCCAGCAAATAACTTCACCTGAAGGCAAGGCTGTGACAGTAGTTACACAAACTAATTAATTGCTTCTGTCACTGGTATGGGCTAACTCCCTTCCTCCACAAGGCACGTATGCAACACAATGCAAAATTTGGCTAATGGGAGGGTCAATCTAATTTTTAACAAATAACTAGGCTCCTCTACGGCCGAGGCTTATAACATAAGGAAATTCTCACAGCAGATTTGACAGAGAGTGCGTTCCATTGATACTGAAGGCTTATTATATGTCAACCACCACCTTACAAGTATATGACAGCTCATTAATCATGTATTCTACAATAAAAAGACCCACATAATGAATTCATTTTAATCTTTGCATTCTTTAATTTTTTATTTTTATTGTTTAGCAAATGCCAGGAAAATAGCTAATTTTCTCTCTGTATAAAATATTAGCTAATATTCTGTTTATTACATTTTTCTAATCCATAGAAAGGTTAAATAGAATAAAGTGTATCATGGATTACAATGCATACAATATAGAATATTAGCTCCTTAAAAATTGAAAATTTTAATTTTATGTATTTATTTATTTTACAGGCCTTATCAGTTCACCAGCTGCAAAAAAGCAGTTCAGAACCAAAAATGAGATATAGCATGACCCTATATATAAAGAGTTGGGAAGTTATGTTAACTGAATGTACTATGCTCTCCACACATCAAGTATCCCACAACACTCTTCAAAGCTGAAGTCAGCTTTGGCATTAGAAAACAGGGAATTTGTCAAATCAAAGATGCACAAATACTTTGTACCAAGCATAGGGAGGGAGTACTTTCATGGCTCATCAACGTTTGGCATGTAGTATTCAAAACAAGATACGGGTATGTAGAGGAAGATACCTTCATGGACTAGTCCCTGGAATGCTAGCATCCAAAACAAAGATAAGAGGTAGGTAAGATTAGGTAAAGAACAACAAGTTAAGGAAGTGGGACATGCTGGTGGGGTGGAATAGGTTTCAGAGACATATAGAAAGCTTTGTAACTTGTGAAATCATACAATAAATACTGCTAGCTGAAATGCATGTGTTAGAAGCACAGCTTCTGCGTAGAGTGAGCTTGTTTCCCAGAAATATGTCTGTAGGTCTACTTTTTGTATTGTGCTATTTCATCTACAGACAATAAATTGGGCTAAATTCAGTTATTTGGTCTTTTGACAATTTTTAAGAACGAACTGCAAGTGTAGTTGGACGATTGGCTTCAGCTGGGGGTCACTAATAGATTGGAGTGGGGGAGACAGGGAATAAGTGATATGAGTACTGGAATGGTGGGTCTCCTCATTGCATAATGGGCATCTCTTAAAAACAGTTACTCTTCCGCCATCACCTCTCGGCTCAATTCTCTTTTGTGTCTGAGCTCTGCAGTTACCATCTGGCTTCTTCCTGGCATGGGCAGAAGCAGCCTAGGGACATCTCTGACTTATCCCATTGCAGTAACGTCCCTCAGTTCCATCAAATTACACTCTTCCACCAAAATACAGGAGCCAGGTGGCTCCTGATGCCTAGAACTACCTCTACCAGATGTATGCCAAAGAAGAGCTCTCTTCCAGAAGAGTCCCTTTGAAGTGCTCGGGTGGCTCAAGATGGCTGAATCATACCAGAGAATCTGACCTCCTATCTTTTTCTTGGTACTAATTAGCAAATTGACTATGAACTCCTAGAAACCTTCCTTTTCATTTGAAATCTACTAAATACTCATTAAATCATAACTAGTAAGTATGTCACTGGCCTGTGGGTCAAATTCAGAAGTCCATGTGTACATATGTGTAAGGGGGAGGATTTGTGCTATGAATTAGTAAAAGCATAAACAACTAAATTAGAGTTTGAATAAGTGTAGGGAAATTGGTCTCAGAATCAGTACATTTATAGGCCAGAAGACTCCAAATTACACCAGTTTACGCTTAATTTAGATATGTGGGGTTATATGTAGAGGTAAATTAAACTTAACTACTGTTGCCCTATTAACAAACTAGTCTGGAAACGTTCACCTCATTGAGGCTACTGGAACAGCTGTTTCCTAACAATAATACTGTCTTCAGTGCTTTTAATATTTCTCTGAAGGTTGCAGATTGTACATCCTAACATCTGTGTTTAACTACCAGAAATACTAAATCTCTTGTTAGTTATTAAGATTTCTCACAGGGCACATTAATATAATGAATTGTTGCTGAGAAAAGACCTTGTCCATTTTTCCTCAGACTAATATTATTACAAAGAAGAAGCTATCCAGTTGTAATTAGGGGAGAAATTCTGTGAAGAAAATGTTAACGACGTTGTCAAGGTATTTGTTTTAATTTTTGTTTTTGTGTTTTGTTTTAATTACGGTGTTTTTATGATAATTTCTTTTAAGTTCGAAACACATCAATTTCTTAAATGGTATTTCTTATTGTGCAGGCATGATAACTTGTCATAGGAAGTTTGACCCTCAAGAGAATGTTGAGCAAACACAAATATATTAAAATGTCTACAGAAGCAAATTTAGCACAAATTATGCAATAGTTACAATCCTAAAAGTATAGGCTCTGAGTCTTCACAGCTCCATCACACAGAAACTCTTTGTTTTAAAAAAATCCTCTGTAGTTGGCCCTGGCTGGCATTCCTACTTTACTCATCGTGAGCCTGATCCTGAGCCAATTCAATTCAAAGGAAATTTTGCCATCAACATCATGAAAGTTCAGAATCAATCCCTGTGGCTGCTTCCCATCCTCCTGGAAGGCTACTGAGTTGCTCAATAGCATTCTTCCAGCTAGCATTCTGCACAAGATGGAGATTTGTATTGCAAATATTTAAAGGCGAAATCCTGGCTCCATTAAAAATAAAGACAAAACTTCCATTGACTTCAATAGGGACAGGCTCCTACCCTTAGAGATTATTTGAACCAAAATGAATGACTGCATATTTTGATGTTCACTACACACTAAGGCTGACAGGCATCTGGGTACAAGCTTAACTTTAAGCATGTGAGTTGTCCCATTAATGTCATAAGCTAAAAGTTAATCATGTGCTTGAATGCTTGACTGAATCAGAACCTGAGACATCCAGGTATCTCATTGTTATCTTTACTCACCTTGATTGCAATCAGTTTTCTTGCAGAGTAAGGCATCACTCAGTATGAATGAATGTGGCAGAATCAGGCCCTTATTAATTAATCAACTACTTATTAATCATTTTTTGAAAACATTAAACACATTATCTCCATGATGGAGCAGAGGCTAACAAACCCACTGAAACTCATTTATTTCAATTAGTAAAGGTTTGGATCAATTAATATTTTCTTTAAAAAAATAAAAACATGTCCCTCGTTTTGCTTCTTTTGTGATACTTATGTCTGCTTTGAAAAGTGGGCCATATGATAATATTTACCAAACTCTTCTGAAGGTGATCCTGGTTTCTGCCTGATAAGAGTAGCTGTGTTTTATTCTGCAGTACAAATGCTTATAATTTTAGATGACAGACAAAAAGTAAAATTAAATGTAAACAATCTGATGTTTTCCCTTCAACTTTTTCCTCCCTCATTCTTAAAGAAGAGTCAGTTGCAATGCTGGGATGTGAGGTCTGAAGCAGCAATAAGGAGGACCACAGATGGATAAACTGAAGGCCAAGTCTGAAGTAAATATTTTAAAGAGTGATCCTAGCACTAAATTATTTTAAAACGGTCCATCGTGATAATCCATTTCATAAGATAGGTAGTGCAACAGAAGGAAAAGGCCAGAGGCAGTTAGCAAGCAGAGAATGCACCAGGATGGTGGGAATAAGCATGGACACTTAGAGAATTTCTTGCCAGTCACCTCTAGGGGTTTCTATGAGACCCCATATGGACTTGGAGATTGTGTTAGAGACAGAACTTTTACTTTAACTTTGTAGGGGCTCACAAACGGGGACAGGGAAGTCATCCAGGTCAAAATTTCCAGACATAGTTGCCTAAAGCTTGTATCATAAATCCATATTTAGGCTTTCTAACAACTATTCTGATTTTCAGTGATTTTGTGCACCCACAGCAGGTACTTGAGGTGCCTCAGTCAGCCCAGGATTTAGGTGAAAGGTGGAGCATAAAGGTGGCATAAAGCCACCTTTGCCACACTAAGATCAGTTGGACCCAAGGTTTGGGACCCTTATAAATTTGTGGAACCCACAGTTTTTTGTTGCCTTTTAGTGTTTAGACCACGTATGGAGGTTTATGAGTGTGCTACAACCTCTATACTACCAGGCCTGGTCCTTTAACTCAAGCAGTAGCAGCTCATGCTTTCTAAATCCTGAAATCCTGGGTTAAATCCCTGTTGACTCCTGACTAGGACTATTGTTATACTTGTATACAATATTCAAATATGGTTGGAAAGGGGTTCAATTTGCTAGTCTTTTCTTTTGTTTCTATTTCCCTTTTGTCTGCAATCTCTCATTGTACATGAGGCTGAAATTCCCACGTTTTAGTTTCTATTGTCTTTGTAGCCCCTGGTCTTCATATCCAGCTGGCAGTACAGTCGTGGGACCAGTTTTGTTCAACATCTTCATTAATGATCTGGAGGATGGGGTAGATTGCACCATCAGCAAGTTTGCAGATGACACTAAGCTAGGGGGAGTGGTAGATACCCTGGAAGGTAGAGATAGGACACAGAAGGACAAACAAATTGGAGGATTGGGCCAAAAGAAATCTGATGAGGTTCAACAAGGACAAGTGCAGAGTCCTGCACTTAGGATGGAAGAATCCCATGCACAGCTACAGACTGGGGACCGATGAGTTAGGCAGCAGTTCTGAAGAAAAGGACCTGGGAGTTACAGTGGATAAGAAGCTGTATATGAGTCAAGAGTGTGTCTTGGTTACCAAGAAGGCTAATGGCATATTGGGCTGATTTAGTAAGAGCATTGCCAGCAGATCGTGGGAAGTGATTATTCCCCTCTAGTCGGCATTGGTGAGGCTGCATTTGGAGTATTGTGTCCAGTTTTGGGGTTCCCGCTACAAAATGGATGTGGAAAAGTTGGAGAGAGTCCAGCGGAGGACAACAAAAATGATTAGGGGTCTGGAGCACAAGATTTATGAGGAGACACTGAGAGAGCTAGGCTTGTTTAGTCTGCAGAAGAGAAGAATGAGGGGGCATTCGATAGCAGCCTTTAATTACCTGAAAAGGGGTTCCAGGGAGGATGGAGTTAGGCTGTTTTCAGGTGTGGGAGGTGACAGAACAAGAAGCAGTGGTCTCAAGTTGCAGTGGGGGAGGTCTAGGTTGAACATTAGAAAAAAGTTTTTCACTAGGAGGGTGGCGAGGCACTGGAATGGGTTACCTAACCCAGCTTTTGCAGCTTGACAAAACTCTGGTTGGGATGATTTAGCTGTGGTTAGTTCTGCTTTGAGCAGGGGGTTGTGAACAGATGACCTCCTGAGGTCCCTTCCGACTCTAATATTCTATGATTCTATGGTCCTAGACTGATTGCTTAACAGCTCTCTTACTCCAGTTACAGACAGGAAGGGTTCGTTCCAAATGAGCTAATTCAGCAAAGCAGAGGAACTATGGATTAGTGCAAGTAGCAGCAAGTACAGAAAAAGATACTGTATGGCGCTTCCATTAACATGCTCTACCAAGAGATAATCTTTTGACTGTGTGAAAGAATTTTGCTGTATCATTTTGTAGCTGAAAAGTGTTGTCAATGTGTCCCAATTTTGGAACAGAATTTTCAGTGTTTCATAGTAAGAATGCCTCTTTAGCTTTACAAAAACCCTGTTTTACAAGTTTCTGCAAGTTCTTGAAAGCTATCCACAGATATTTAGCATGCTGTAGCTGAAGGTGGGGCTGGGAAAATGGGGATTACCAGAAAGAAATATATATGTATGTAATATATATGTTTTGTAGGGTCGAAGTATGATGCCATATTTCAATGCTGGAAGTTGCCTGCCACAAACTCAGGAGAAACTTTCAATACTTTTGTCTTGATTAATACTTAATTTCCATAGCTTCAGAGTCCAGGATAATTTCATTTTTTGATCCAGGCACCATGCCAGTTGAAGGAGACTGATTTATTTCTTTTCTTTCTCTCTTTTTTCTTGTGCAGAATGCAAAGAATTCTGAACAGCAGAGATAATCATTGTACATTTGTATGTTAATGTTACCAGGTAATCATCTTGAAAGTCTGAATATGATTAACACCTTGAATCATAAACTAGAGAAAATGTACAACATTTGACAGAGAGTGAAATATCTAATACAATGTGAAAACATCTGGCCAGGAAATTGTTTTCCAAACACTGAAAATTATAAGCAATTATCAAGTATTTTACCTGACTATACTCATAACTCTGTTTTAGTGACACTTCAACTGATATTATGCTTCATTTTTCAGCACTCTGACTTCTGGATAATCACCCAGGGTCTGTGATTTACGCTATTTCATCTTCTTCTTTTATGTGCATAGCAAATATTTCAGTGGTGTGCTTTAAGGGGGCAATCAAGGCTGAAGATAAAATAAGGCCCTCTTGTCAGAAATGAAAGGAAGAGCTTAATTTGGCAACTCTCATCAGCTAAGTTGCTAAGAGGAAATTCAGGTGCCTAAAAATCAACTTCAGCTAAACAGCTCACTCTCAGAAGAGAGACCACAGATGCCAATCTTTTAGTGCTCATTAAGTATTATTTTAAGGAGATGAGACATTTACCACACAAGCACGCGTGTGTGAGTATGTATGTGTCACTTAAAGGCATATGGCAACTTGCCAAAACATGTAATTCATGAGTGCATTCGATTCCAGATCAGGTAATCTTTATATATAATGATATAAAGACCCAAACCCTGCAAACTCAAACTCACGAAAGCAAACAGTACTCATGTAAGCAAGGTGTTTGCAGGAAGTGGTCCATATACTTCCACACCCTTCTGTCTCCACACATGGGCTTGCACATATGTGCACATGCATTGTGCCACATTTTTATGCTGATTTGTTCTCTTTTCATTTAACAACAAAAGGAAAAAAGCAAAACAACTGAACAAAAAACAGCCAGAAACCATTAGTTTTACCTTAAGGAATTTATAGGCAATCTTCACAAGGAATGAGTCTGGCGAAGGAATTCACTCCATAAATCCAGAGTTTATTTGTGATTTGCTATCTGGACTGTGATTGTGACTATAATGGGTTATTCTGTGGTAATAACAACCTTTTTCTGGTACCTAGCAGCAGCCACTAAGCATAAATGGCCTTTTTGTCTCATTCAATAAAAGTGATTTTTTATTTCAAGTCACCCCAGGACACCCCATCAGACCAGCATGTTGAATGGCTGTTTCCTCTCCTTTTGAAGTACAAATCTCCACTGAGATCTGACTATGAAAAAATGGCACATTATCCCTCAACAGACAGCAGAGGCCTAATCCTCATGGAGGCCCCGTACCTCTGCACTGTATCTATAGCTGCTGTCTGCTCCCCTCAGACCTCACTCTTGCTCTATCTGCAGTGATGCCAGAGACATCCCTTGTTCCTGGAGTGCTGTGTTTTGAAAAAGATTTTATTATCATTCCCATTTAATCTTTGTGTGGGCAGAGGTGGTGGGCTGCCAACAAGAATCTCCTCTGACTGCCCTCTCACATACCTGTTTATGGATCTCAATCTTATGGAATGCTTTCCCTGGGCTCTGTGGGGTGCTCAGATACTACAGTGATGGGTTACAACATCATGATACAGCTGCAAAGGAGCTAGAGGATGTATGAGTGCCATACACAGAGTCCCTGCTCATGTGTGGATAAGGGAACATGACCTGGTGCTGAGTAGTCACCCCAGGATTTGGCCCTCTACACATTTAGTTACATCTGCTTGTTTAAGTGACCAAAATAGAAACATCTTATTTTCCACTCCCCACTGTATAGGAGGGCCTATACAGCTCTGGGAGAGCAAAGTGGATTTTATTCTGGCTTGTGCATAATTAGTAAACAATTATGAACTAAGTTCTGCCCTCATTTGTAGTTGTGCCACTCCACTGAAGACCACAGAGAGTGGAAACTTGCCTACAGAATCGTTGCTACTGGTGATGATACACAAATTGGAAATGAACTGAATCTCAGACTGCAGGTTTGAGTTTGCAACCCCGGCAGTTAGAAAGACTGACTTTTTACTTGCAAAGTGATCAGGAGTCATGGATACACAAAAAATATATAGAACCCCACTATGTTCTTTTTATTTTAAACACAGTCGCTTTTCAGAAAAGAACCACACTTCAGAGCAGGCAAAGAAACAGAATTTAAAATAAACATGGTTTTAGTACCCAATAAAAGCACAACTTCCCCAGAATTTCACTTTCCTGTGTTCAGCATACAATGTGTAGCAGTTATCCTCCGACCTCACAGTTAACGTTAGTTCTGCTGTATTGTAAGCTATATAAGGCCCAATCCACTGGCTTTATTGGAACCATTAACTGTAACTCAGTAAAAGTGTTTGTATGATCAGAATCATGGTCATGTTGAAACAGGACCCATTGGTATCAATGACAACATATGAGTGTAAAATACCCTTGTTTGCTTTTATCTTAATTCTTTTATTAACGCCCAGATAATTTGATCTCTGGGATGCTTAAACATTCCTTATCTAGTATTTTTGCCATACGGTGGTTGTATAGGAGCAATAGGATAGATACATTGAAGTGTATGAAGGAGCAAACTACACAATGGGCACACTGCTCTATACTTATACTGGTTACTTACAACCCACAAGTTCTGTTTCCCATAGTTCAGTTCTCCTTTGTAGACACCAACAAGTGTGTGTTTGTGGGAGGGAAGACTTTTGACTTGCTTGTTTTGAACATTTAAGTGACTAACTTTATACTAAACATATCCGGCTAAGATTTAAAACAAGTGGGTGCCTAAAGTTAGGCTCATAAATCCATATGTTAGTATCTGAAAAAGTGGCCTGATTTTCAATGGTGCTGAGGACTCAGCAGCTCCAGTTGCAGTCAGTGGCAGCTAATAGGTGCGCATCACTTTTGAAAATTAGGTCACCTATTTAGAGATTAAAATATGGATTTCAGAGCCTAACTTTAGTCATCTACATTTTAAAATCCTGATAGGATCTTTCTGTTACTAGTTGCATTCATAGCTTAATCAAGTTACAATAGGAACATTATTGTAATTGTCTATGTGCAACTTAACCTGATGAAGGCAATGCCAACGAAATTCCCTGGACTCCCATTTGGTATTCCTAACCTCCATTTTGTGTCCCTGGCTTCCTTCTTGAATAAGCAGGAGTCACTTCACCACTAAAGCTATAGGCCACTTGCTGCTGAACACTATAGGTCACATGACCAAAGCTGCGAGTAGAATGAGGTATGACCACAAAGTATCTCTGAGCTGAGCATGCCTAGTAGTGAAAATAAGGTATGGCCACAAAGTAAGCTGCATGAGCAGTAAGGTCAAATGAAGCAATCATTGCTCTGAGGTAAAAAAACAACACAAGTGAGCATGTGCCGAATGAGAGTGCTTACCAATGAGCATGGGCAGTATAAGATAAGGGGAGATGAAACGGCTCTAGCCTGGGCTGGAATTCGTGCATATGTGCAGTAAACAGGAATGAGGTAATATTTAATAGCAAACATGCTCAATGGAGGTCTGACCATATAAAAGAAAGTGTGCTGGTAGGCAGTTAGTTAGTTAGTTGGGAGCCAGCAAGAAGAACTGCTAGAGAGAGAGAGAAAAAAAATTCCAAGAGGCTGTTAAAGACACCTGACATGGAGCCAAGCTGCCTGATCAGAGCTGAACGGAGCTGCAGCAGCAGCAGCAAGTAGCAATGGCAGACAGCACAGCAAAATCAATAGATAGGCTATATTATAATTAAAACTAGCAGGCTGACACTAAGTATAAGATAAGATATTATTATGTGTATGCTTGAATGTGTGTGTGTGTTTTAATTGTAATTTTCTTATGTAAAATGTAAAGTATAAATTAAAATCTGCTGTCTGCAATTTGTCACAGACTGGCCATCTGTGGCAGCGTGCATTACTTAGAAGCATTTAGGTGGTATGCTATTGAGGTTTAGATTCTCTTTAACTTCCAAGAAGGGGATTTGTGTCTGATTTTTATTCTTAGATAATACATTTTAGTGGGGATTATTAGTTACATTAATAAAAGATGCTTTGTTTTTGTAAAGAAGAGTGCCTGGGTCAATCATTTTATTGGAAGGTTATATGTGTATTTTTTAATGTTTCCATAACTCCCCCGGAAATCAATACTCAGGAGGAATAGATTAAGGGGGCAATATGCAGGTTTCTCTATGGGCACAACAAAATGCCAAAAAGTAGAGGGAAGGAACTATAATCCCCATAATGCCACACAGTGGGCATTTGTTTATTAAAGAAGTAATGTTAGATCTTTAAAAGGATTTTAATTTACTTTTTAATTTATCTTTGTAATAAAAGGAAAATAATTCGCCATCTAGGCTGCCCAATGATTTCCATTAAAACTACAGGTGTTATAAGAGTTATAGGGCTGTCCTCTGAATTCAGTAAACATATATTTAGATTACGAGGAAAAAACAACATAACAACCAACCACAACATGGACCTGTAACAAGGCACTGTGGCCTTCCTTGGAGTCTGTGCTCCAGAAAGAGTCGTGATGACCCTACTGGACAGAACCAGGCCCTGCCGGCCAAGACACCTGGAAACAGGGGGCAGAGCCAGGGCCAGGAAGGGAAGTATAAAAGGCCGGTCCAGCAGCTCAGTCAGGGCAAAGCTGCTGCCAGAGGCAGACGCGTCTTCCCAAGGCCCTGTGGCAGTTTGGTGCAACTGTCCCGCCGACCTGCGCCTCCAAAGCCTGCCCAGATTGCTGGGTCCAAGTGACTGGAGACAACTGCAGAGCCTGAATGACTGGAGAGAGCTGCCAGACCCTGGTGACTGGGTAGGGCCGCCAGATCCCAGTAGCTGGGAGCAGCTATCTGAGCCTGCTGGGTGGGAGAAACCCCCTGAGGCTGGCCCTGAGCTGGAGGAGCTGCCTGACGTGGAGGACCCACCAGAGTGGACTGAACCTTGTGGACCGGGGGGAACCCCTGTGACCTGGAGGAGCTATTCTCTGTGGATGACCCTGAGGAGTTTCTGGACCTGCCACCGGTCCATGGTGAGGGACTCACAGGATGCCCACTTGCAGTCTCCTCCAGGAGGGAGATATGTGGATGCAGGTACCTGGGGACTGGGTGGGAGGAAGTAGCCCAGGGACAGCCGACCAGAGAGTGGCTGAGTGCGTGGCCAGACCAGTCACTGTGTTGCTCCTGGAGCCCCACTGACTCTTGCCTTGCCCTGGACTGGGACGCAATGCAGTTGGGTGGGCCTGTATACCCCCTCTCCGCTTCCCTTACCACCCCGGGAGTGCTTGGTGTCCTCTACACTGCCAGCCCCACCTGACTGTAAGGCCGGGGGCTATAGACCACTGTAGCGTCCTGCATGCTTGAGGGCTATTGATTGCCTCACCAGCCCTGCCCAGCTTGAGGGCTGGTGGCTGCAACCTGCTTACCTGCCTCGCCCACTTGAGGGCTGGGGGCAACAGACTGCTCATGAGCCCCGTCCTGTTTGAGGGCAGGGCGCCATAGGACCTGTGTACTTTCCAGCCCCGCTTGCGAGCCAGAAGCTAAAGATGCTTTTGCCTGCCCTGCCCTGCCTGAGGCCCAGGAGCAAGAGACAACTAGTCCACCGCACCTGTTGGAAAGCTGGGGGTCATGGACTCCTTACCAGCTCTGCCCTACATGAGGGTCAGGGGGGGTACAGATGCCAGGAAAGCCCACCCCACCTGGGGCCGGGGCTACAGACACATAAACAGGGACTTTATTCCCCTCGACCGTGTCACCAGCCTACACGACCATAAATGATACAGAGTTAAAATCAAGTCTCACATTCATACAATATTTCCTAAATATTAAGTTTGTTGCTAGAGATGTCTCAATTGCATACAAATAATCCAGAACTTTTCTGATCAAATCCACAGACATGGACAAACATGATGATTAGGATAATAAAGAAGTGCCTAATGAATTAGCACTTCAATAGGGTTGCTCTGGTGTAAATAAGATCAGAATCTGATCCTTTATGTTTACATCTCCTTTGATAATCTTTACTTGTACCACTGTGATGTGAAGCCAGCAAATAGTCATACAAGGCCAAATTCAGTCCTGATATAAGAAGGCAGAGCTCTTGAATTTGACCCATGGTATTCTGCATATTGAATAAAATGGTCCAGGTGTTATGATAGATGATAGCTATTTCAGAGCAAGTAAAGCTAAGCAGAGATGATGCACTCTAAACAGATTACTATTTTGTAATGCAATACTAAAAATCCAAATTATGTATTAGTGGGGCAAGATGAAACTGGAGTTTGGGAGTAGCATTCTTTCAGAAAGCAGTTCATATGAATTACTACATTACATATAACCTTTCATTGTAATGTTCTCAATTTAAAATGTTCATTTTCATATGTGCAACTCTCAAATTACAATCTGATAGTCAATCAGCTACTTTGTCAGAGCTCTTTACTATTTCTACCCTAAAACACTTGAGTGATATGAAGAAATGACCTTTGATTTTTTTTTTAAAAAAAGCCAGATTTGCCTTTAAAAAAAATCAAAGCTATATAAACCAAACTGGGATTACCCTTGGTCATACTGTAAAACTGTACAGCACTGGTGCTGAGCATTCAGAGCTCACAATGACTTTTTTCCAAAATTTTGGCTACATAGCATTATATAAATGGTGCAAAATGAAAAAGAAAGGCACTCTTTTGGCTTCAGTTGGGTATGTTTCTACTGAAAACTACTGAACAACAAGCCTTAGGCACTAGTAATGAGGAAGAAAACAAGCCTTAACATTTTTCTCTTTCAGTACCACACAGTCAAATTTAACTATTTATATGGTTTAGGATGACAGTTTCTGCCAGTGAAGTATACTCTACCTTGTTTTGATCTGCATTACTGGCTCCCACTGCATGTGGGAGATCCTGTGTCTAATATGTACATAGAAGCAGGCTAATGAAGCTTCTGGTTTGTTAAAATATGCTTCATTTCCAACTTTTCTGTATGTCTTCAAAGATAAAAAAAACCAAATTCAGGTCTGTAGCCAGCTTAGCGTGGTGGCTTCAGACTGCAGGAAGTGAATTAAAAAAATACATCACCACAATCAGCACTTACTGTGGTTATCACAATGCTTTCTGAACTTTTCAAAACACATCCTGAGACTCTTTATCTAATTACCTGATAGATGAAGGATAAAAATAATGAAATTGTTTTGACATGCACAATAAAACAGGCTTTGTGAGGTCAAGAAATATAACCTCAACAAAACAAAACAACCCCCAAAAACCTCTATATAAAAAGTGAGTTGTCTTTCCATGCAAAATCCTCTAGAAATATTTATTGAAATCCACTGTTCTCTTCAGGACCCATAACACCTGGGATTTACTTATTTAAAAGCCCACTTTTGTCCCTGTTCCATACTGTTACAATTCCAATCAGTGGGAGTGAATTCATTCTTTGTGTGTGGTAAGCGGAATTTAAAAGGAGCAGGGCCAGGGACCATCAAGTACTGTATCTATTCTGTCAGTTCTCTTTCCATAACCATAGAGGAACGGGAGGGACAGAGGGATGAACAAGGAGGAGACAGAACTCAACCTCTTTATTCAACTGAAGGTGGCACTTTTCTGGCCCAGACAAAACAGCACGGCCAATCAAACAAAGGAATCATAATGCAGAGCATTTACAAAATAATGTGTTGCTATGAGTGTTCCTTTTAAATATAAAAATATATCAACTTTGTCTCCATTATGGTCACATAGGTCACCTCTGTTCAGGGTGAATTTCATCTTTTGAAAAAATTCATGTATCTACTTGTGAAAAACGTCTGACTCTCCAGTGTTCCGTTAATTTTACCATGGATGATTGTTCTGTTGAAGTACAAAGCGCATTTCTGATATGGAATTACATTATTTGCCATTTGATATTCTATTTAAAACATTTCAGTCAGGATGCAGAAACAATACCATGTGACTCAGGTAATGTTTCTGCTCCCTGAATCAATGAGACTACACAAAGTGAATAGTCAAAGTGAATAACTTGTGAATAAAAACAATCCATTAATCCAAACCCAGTTGTAATTACTTCTGTTCAGAGAAAACCAGGATCCGTTCATGAACCAGTCTCTAATCAAAAAGGGGTTAAAAATTCATAACACATGATTTGCAATGAACAATTCAATCACTAATCTAGCATTACTCCAAAGAGCAGAATTGCCTCCAAACAACTGAACTGAATCTAAAAACATTAGAACATTAGCTAGCCTTTTTTTATGTATATAGCATCTTAATTCTAATATTCTTTTACTTACTTCAACCTAATTCTAGACCATGACAGTTTACAAATCTAAGTGAAACTTGCATGACATTTTTATCACCAATTTAAATCAGAATTGTTGCTACATTGCATTATACAAGTGATGCAAATAGAGGAAAAACACATTAGTTTTCCATAGACACATTTTAATATATTTTCTGTAAAATAGAGAATTCTTTTCTCTTAAGTTTAAATTATTTTATATTAATGAGTATTTTGAAATAGTAAGGTAATTTCCATTTCTTTGGCACATTGAAATGCTTCTCACTGTATCTGAACAAAATCCAAACCCCACTGAACCTCTAAGGGCTATGAACCTGGCCCATTTTGCCTATTGTTCACTTTCTACTGTTGATTCCTGTTTGTGCTCACATTGAGCCAATAGAAGCAGTCTTTCCCTTTCTCTATATTCTAGTGGATTCTTTGACAAGCAGAGGCACTGTAGTGTAAAGCTTAGAGATTCTATACACAATAGTTTCAACATCATTTCAAGTTCATATTACTTTAGCCTATAGGTTAGCCTTCTCTTCCTGTCCTAAACTGCTCTGTAGTGTTTTTGGGTAAAAAATGCTAAATATGACAATTATCAAGGCTTACAGGAATCATTGACACATTATCTCTGAGTATTAACTACACAAAAGTGCTTAGTTGCAAGCAACAACAACAAAAAAGAAAAGGGGGGGCAGGGAGGCAGGGCAGGAAATAAATCTGTTTGCCCTTAGCTGTTGCTGTCTGGAATCTAGGTGTCTGGTTAGGTGATTAGCTACTGAACTGCTAATACTGGATCTCCTAAAGAACACTAACATGAATAGGGAAACGGAAACATTGCAAGTGAATTGACGCCCTCAATATGCAAGATTCCTAGAATATATATTTTGCATATGTTGATGCCATTTTGAATCAAATACAAATTAAATTTTAATCAAGTCTATTAATGTATTATTTACATATGCTACCAGATCTTGACATAATAGAGTTGAACTCATTCTCAACTTTCCTAACTTTGACTTTCTTTTCTGGCCTCCCCACTTTTTGTCAAAACGTAATTTTGATGGAATCCATTTCTAATTGCAACCTTGTAAATATCCATTAAAGATCTAAGGAGGCAAGAAAATGGGTCACCACATATATAAAAATGCAGCAGAAATGTATATATAAGCAGCGGAAATCTTTCCAGTGTGCCAGCATCTTGTAAGGCACAAGGATATTAATTTAAATATGTAACTTATTTCTCTGTAATAGGAAAGTTGAGGAGAATCTGAAATTATGGACTTCCAAAATGTGTTTTAATCACCCTTGTATTATGCCGATGGGGTCTAAGAAATGCTACTTTTTAATTTAAAATAAATCCAACTACTGCCTAATGTGAGTGGTGGGCAATTTGCAATTATGATCCTCATTACGAGATTCCTCCATGAAATGAGAGGTGTATTATAATTTAAATAGAGTTGTAGATCTGGTTGATTTTAATTTGTGACCTAGGGGTCAATAGTTATTGGGTGTAATAACCCTACAGTAATATGACTCTTCAAGGCACATTTGTATAATGAGAAATCATAACTAGTTGTAGGAAGTTTAATCTTTTTGCCTTTGTCATTCAGAAATGCAGAAATATCAGTCTTCATTTTCTAGACTTAAAACTCCAGTGGTTAAAACATGTTTTTTTTCTATAAAAGTTATGAAGCTCCCAGTAGCACCTGATTTACTGTAGCAGTTTATAAATCCTCATTGCTTTCAGTATGCAGCAATATTCCAGTTTATTTTTAAAACTGAACATTGTCGTACTGCCAATAGTTATGACCTTGGTGCATGTTCAACAGGTCTGCTTTTCACAATTTGTCATTTCTGCTTTCTTTCTGAATTCCAAGTTTCTTCAGCATGGATGACTGGTTAAATAGCATAGACACAATCCATGTACGTCTACTAACTAGAGTGAAATAACAAAAATACACGTGTACAACTGGCACAAATCATAGATAAAACCTGAAAGAAAGCAACAGATAATTGATGTTTTCCACCCAAGCATTAAGTATACACCTTGTGTTGAACTGTCCTAAAACTATTAATAGGAAAAATTCTGCCTTCAGATGTTTCCATACAACTCCTAATGATTTTTTAGGGGGGAGGAGAAGCTTGGGGTGGGGGGTTGGAGAGCGTAAAGGAATTGGCAGTTGCATTCATTTGAGGACAGAATTTTGTCCTTAGTTAAAGCAATAGTAGTTCACTAATAGCAATATTTTACATTCTTAGAAGGTTTATTTTCTTAGGCCTTACTTGTTGGACCCAATCTTTAGTGCCACTAAGTCTCCTTGGCACTACCTAAGTGGACAGTTGAGGATTCCTCTAACATCAATGAATCTTCAGATGGCTTTGAGCTAACTATATAGGCTCTATACACACTGCCATGCTCTCCTGGTGTAGAATGCTTGGGATATAGCCAGAGCGCATTCCAATCCTGAGATCTTTGTCAGCATAAAGGACCATTGAGGATTCACACAAACTTAGAACAGCCTTGATTTCCTTTAAGTTATTCCAAGGGATAAAGGCAGCCCACGGGGCTAGGTTAAGTTTGGGAGGAGAGGACGGGAGAAAGGTGGCAGAAAGCAATATTTGCTCTCCTTCAGGTTCACCACACATTGTGCTAGAACACTTAAGGACATTGTGTGGAAGGACAATTTTATATTTCAAAAAATAATTATTTTAGACGTTACTATAATCCTAAATGAAACAGAGGGAATATCTGTGTAAGTTCTTTGATGTGCAAATGACTAGTATTCCAGATGTTATTTAAACTCTAGAACAAAAAAACCCACTTTTTCTGTGGTGCTTAACACCCAAAAATATGGAACTCTCTCAAACAAAGTAAGGGACCATCAAAACAGAGTTTGGTCTGTCACAAGGACGGAGAGTCTGAAATATTTATATATTCTTGTTATCAGAGTTCCATGGATCTAATAAGTTGTTATTGGTGCCAGTCTTAGTAGACTGAGTCCTTGATTAAAAGCCAGGAAGTCTTAAGTTCCAATTCTGTATATGCTCTGACTTACAGCAGGACCTTCAGCATGTTGCGAAAGCCAGTTTTTCAAAAGTGAAGTAAATGGGAGATGAAGTCAATGGGTGTTCAGGACACACACACACAGAGAGAGGGGTGAGGGAGAGAGGGAAGTGGAGGAGACCCCTCTCTATCATCATCCCTAACATGTGTCAGTCTGGGGGTGGGAATGTTAGCTCAACCATTTCAGTTGATCTCCATTATGTACAGAACATGAGGAAAAAGGCAATCTCTAACATAGACGAGACCTAAACCATAAAAAGAATTTTGTACCTGGAAATGAACTGGAAGGTAGGCTGTGCTGCAGAGCGTTGTTTTAATATGGTTCCTGATGGAAATACCACTAAGTAAATGACAGCCAAATGCTTCATTAGCTGAATCTTCAAAATAGCCACACATGTAGCTCCAAGTAGAGCATATTACAGAAATTTAATCTGGAGGTGACAGAGAAATGGATAATGGGCAACTTTTGCACCTGGGAGGGAAGGCTGTGAGTTCCTTACCAACCACATAACAGCTGCTAACTGACCACTTTAAAGCAAACTGGGATCCAATAATATTTCAACAGGGAAAAGGAAAATTTGTACATAGTTACTGACACTGGGACTTCATACTTCATACATGGTCAAGTAGATAAATGACAATTTAAATTAAAAATGATTGAAATTTTAATTTTCAAATGGTTATACTGCTTTAGTCATAGTAAGACATTAGGAGCACTGGAGAAGTTCTTGCCATTAAAATATTTGATCTGTTGGGCTGCACCAAGTGTGTAGGAATTGCTTTTAATGTATAAATTCTATAATGGCTGATATATACTGTTGTAGTAGCTATGTTGGTCCAAGGATATTAGAGAGATAAAGTGGGTGAGGTACCATCTTTTCTTGGAACAACACAATCTGTAGCACCTTGTATTTAGCTGTGACACTTTATGTTTCCCAGACCTAAAATAGAGCTCTGTGTAAGCTTGAAGTTTGTCTTTCTAACCAACAGAAGTTCATCCAATAAAAGATATTACCTCACCCATCTTGTCTCTCAAGGCTGATGTCAATTGCTATTCTTTAGTTAATGTCAGATAGAATGTAATAGTAATGGTACAGCAGTTAATGGACCTCCTCTGTATGACAAAGATTTAACTGAAGAGATTCAGATAATTATCAAATCAAATCTTCAAATTACAAGATACCTTGACAGGTAACATAGAGCCAATTTGTGTTTTGCATTAGGAGGTTCAAAATATTACAAAGGTGCAT
This sequence comes from Mesoclemmys tuberculata, assembly GCA_007922155.1. Lineage (NCBI taxonomy): Eukaryota > Metazoa > Chordata > Testudines > Chelidae > Mesoclemmys > Mesoclemmys tuberculata. The sequence goes on along the minus strand of ML675617.1, from coordinate 3,596,939 downwards.
TTAGCAAAAAGTATTTATATTACTTTTTGACAACAAAAGATTCACAGTCAGCTTTTATTTTTAGTGTTAGTTCTTATTTTGTTTTAATTTATGTAAGAAAATATTGCTAACAAACTCTTAGGATTTTAAAGGAACTTGAAGATCAAAGTGAATATATAGGTTTAAATTCCATTTTCTGTTACACTCAAATAAAAATTTTTCACCTACGGTGTATGAAAAATTATTTCATCTATCTACTGCAGAAATGAATCAATGTTACTGGCAGTAGATTATAAGGAAGAATGGCCTTGTGAGACCCAGAGGTTAAACGCTGTTCTAGTCAGGTTTATTTTTATTTATTCAGTGGAAAAAAACATAATCTTAGTACTTGATCCTCAAATAATGACTTTTGCACATATCTCATGGGTTTTCTATGCAGCAGGAATGGAGTATTGGGTGCATTCTTTTGATTTGGTGTTCTAGGGTGCATCTACACTTGAGCTGGAAGTGTAATTTCTAGCTCAGGTAGATGCATGTGCTCTATCCTTCACTGAGCTACTGTGTTAAAAAGAGCAGTATAGCTAACCTGATTGAGGCCTAAGTACATATTCAGGCCTGCTAGACTGTCTAGCTGACCTCATGGCTGTAGCTGCACAACTATTTTTAGCATGCTAGCTCAATCAAAACTAGCTGGAATACATTTGCCTGAGCTGGAAATTACACCTGCAGCTCCACTGTCAATGTATCCTTTGAGTGTTTTAGAACTTGAGTGTCCCAGACTCTTGAGTGATTCAGACTATAATGCAGTTTGGTTCATTTAACTTAAGAACATTTAAAGTCTAAAGCTATTGGGTGGGTTTTCATCAGATTTGTCTTGTTCTATAATGTAGATATCATTGTGACTCAACAACAACAGCAAATCCTACCCAATCTGGAGAATGTGGGACTGATGCTGATCTCATACCATGACAATGTAAAACAAAAATAACTCCATTAACGTCAGAGTAATTCCAATATACCAGTCCAAGATCAGAGTCAGATCCCATCATGTACTGTACCTTAGTATATGCTAGGTTATAGTGGCCTGATCCAAAGTACATTACAATCAATGGGAAAAGTGCTGTTGACTTCATGGGGCTTTAGACCAGTTCATATAAAAAGCTCCAGTTTGCATATCATAAATTGTTTTCGCTGACAATCTATGATTACATATATCGTATACAGAGAAAGATCATATTTTAAGGCAAAATATGCAGGGGAGAGAGCAAAATTTCAGTTTCAACTTCACCTTTGCGCTTCCTCACTTTTGAGCATTTTACTTATTAAATTTAATATTCCATTGGTGATTTTTTTCCCACAGAATATAAGTGACAAATGGCCAGTGCAAGTCACATGTCATTTCAGAATAATGTCCATGATATAATCTTACTATTGTTCAAAGTCCAATCAACTCTTCTATTGCTACCTTAAATGTGGAAAATTCAAGGTACTTACTCAGGAAATAAATTAAACAAACCTTAAGCAACTTTGAGACAATCAAATTCTTGGAATTAGGAACACCAATGAGATAACACAAAGCAAGTTCAGAAATAATGACTGAACATCAATCACTTAAAGCAAAGAAATGAAAAACAAAGGAGAATAACCCCCTAAGAGTGAGTTCTATTCAATTCAATAAATTACTCCCTTTAGCCACAAAAGAGACGTAACTTTTTGGCCACGTCTAAACTGATGGTGGCAAATTAGCCACCATCAGATCGATCTCTCTGGATTGACTGAGCAGTCTGTGTAGACCCTCTCAGTCGATCCAGAAACTGACATAGGAAAACCACCTCTGTAAATGGTGTAGCACTGCGTCAATGGAAATGCTGTTCCAATCGGTGCAGCACAATGTGGACAGCGCACAGAACAGATGCAGCGAAGTCAACGGGAGATACGCAAGTTTTTTATGTTACTTGCATATCTCCCGTCAACTGCTGCCGAATCTGGAAGGTAAGTGTAGACCAGGCCTTTTTCATCTTCTATTTGGTATTTAGATTGATGTAAAGTTAGAAATAAAACAAAGAACAATTCAAGCTCCACTTAGCTCCTTCAACACCTTCTTATCTCCTTCTCTCTGTCTCTTCTCTACTCTTGTTAGTTGTTCTTACTAAACAACTAATTTCCACTGTTTTTAATTCTCCTATAAACCTCTTCTTCTTTCCCCATTATTATATTAATTGATTAGTGAGTGCTTGTTCTTTATCTGTATTTCTAGTCATTGAGCCAAAAGAAATCTATGGACCTGTAAAATAAATCTTTGGACAATGTGGATTTAAGAGGTAAGACCCTAGAATGGTAGCTGCAGGGCTAGAACAATAAGGAAATTTGAACACAGTATTGAACTAATGAGTATATTATGATAAATGAAGCACAGAGAAGGATGTTACAAATACTATAGTCGATGAAAGGACAGATAAGAAGTGATGGATTATACATTACGAAAATCTGTCTTTAACCACTTGTACTCTTGTCTTCATTCAGGAAAAGAAAACCAGCTTAATTAATTGGCAAGAAGTTGCCAGAGCCTGCATTTTTCCCCATCGTGATTCCCCAAGATGGATTATTTAATAAACAAGTAATTTGACATGCTATGAAAAAATAACTGATTGTGAAAACAATTTAAAGGTGTCACATTTCATATGTTAATTTTGCTGTGGAACGTTTTTACGGAAAATAGATTATGGAACACACATTTATTTGTCACCTCACCATGCTCGCCTTCATTATCTCAATTCTAGCTAATATATAACCAAGGTAATGCACACAGGCTACATGTTACATCAGTTCAACAAGAGATGCTATACTGGAAGCTTTTAGTCTCTTACAATGATGTGTTTCCTCGATTTTTTGTCTCTATAAAGTTCAAATTTGTCTTCAGTGTGAATGAGAATCACTACCACAACAGGACAAGGCAGAAAGTATTACAATCATGCCATGTGTTGTTCATCACGCCAAGTTTGATGTTTCCCTTAGTTCTTTTATTTAAGTGGTAAAACAGATCAATAATAAACTGTCTCACAATGCTTTGGGTATTAGCATAAAATTCTTGGATCAAGGCAAGATGAATGGTGAGCACAATCCATGTATCGAGGTAATGTCTTTAACTTTAAGATTGTCATTGTGGTTCCTACACAATACATATGTGGTGCCTGATAGAAATGCTATATATTAGGTCAAGATAATGTTCAGTGTTTTAAAGATTTGACTAATGCAGCAGCACTGATAATGTCTCCATGATTTATGGAGAACATATTAAGAAAGTCAATTTTAATTAGCCCATGTTGAGTGTTTAAATAAGAATTTATCACAGGGAAGTACTTGTCTTCACTATCACTAATCCCATCTGTCACAGAAAAAATAGTTTTCCCGCTTTTGTTTTATGTATTTGTCTCACAAGTAATACCTTGTACTGAGTCACAGCCAATAATAGTTGCAAATATGGATTGTGGATTCTCCATCACTTACCGTCTTTATGTCAAGTTTTTCTAAAAAATATACTTATAGCTCAATGGAAGTTATGAGTGTGATGCAGAAATTATTGGGTGAAGTTCTTTGGTCTGTGTTTTCAGGTCAGGCTAGATGATCATAATGGTCCCTTCTGGTTTTAAAAATGTATGTAACACCTCTGCTGGGCATATTGAGATACAATCTGATTCTTTGACATCTTCCATATTTGTTTATGATTAATTATGTTCTTGGGTGGAGGAGGTAGGAAGATAGCTACTGGCTGATTTGGATGCTATAGATCTTGAGGTGCAAAGAGTCAGCTTATTATGCACTGGTAGATTTTATTTAGTTAGGATGGGTAAATACTAGTTTATCTCAAGGAACTGCCTATAGAATCCAGGAGAATATTTTAGATAGGCCTTGGCCCTCCAAACCAATAGGCTTTAAAAGGGTAATATCAGTGGCCAGAGTAGGATGTAGAGTGATATTTCACAGTTCAGCTTCCACAATTTTCTGGTAGAAGAATGAACATATAACTTCTGCTCCCTTAAAAGTATCCTCCCAGAGGATTTAGGGGAACTGGTGTCCTGATCCTCCCAAATGGAAAAAAGAGCAAAGTAGGAATGGATACTCTGTGAGAGTCTGTGAATGTCAATCACAACACACAGAAGGAAAAGCAGGTCGCTCCCAGAACACTTTACTGCAATGTTGAGTCAGCCTTCCCTCCCTATCCCAAGAAGACAATATAAAAATGGGAAGATCTGCTATGAGAATTCTGACCACACAAGTTTAAAATTTATACTGTACTCTGCGTATAAGTCATTTCTTTCCTTAAATAACTGTCACTGAAGGTATGTCTATGTAGTAGCTAGACTACTGTGGCTGGCCTGTGCCAGCCAATTTGGTCTCATAGGACTTGGGCTGCAGGGCTATTTCATTGCTGTGTAGACTTCCAGCCTTGGTCTGGACCCTGAGCAATAGGATCTTGCAAGATAGGAGGGGTCACAAAGCCCAGTCTGCAGCCTGAACTTGGAAGTCTACACAGCAATGAAACAGCCCCACAACCGGAGTTCACGTTGGCTGACTAGGGCCTCTGCAGGAGTCTTGTTGCTATGTTTAGTAGACATGCCCTCAGAAAGGATCTGGATTCAGAGCAAAAAGTAGAAAAAAATCCTCAGTAGCAAGAAACTATGATTAATGCTGAGGGAGCTCTGTCATTCTAAGATTCATGGGATAGTCTTAGCACTTACCTGAAAACTATTGAGCTAAAGTACCTAGCAACCAAAGGATCTAAATCTACTTCACTGAAGTTAACATGAACATTATCATTGGCTTCAGGAGAAGCAAGGCTGGGAGAGAAATCATACAGGAACATCCAGCTGTCAGTCAGCATTTTGAAGTAGCCCTGGTTAGATATAAATTAGTAAAAACTATAAACAGAAAAATTAATTCAGGGGATTTCACATTCTAAGGTACAGCATTCATCCACATCTGGGTCATACCTAATGCAGATTCTATTCTCGGTTAAACTAGTGGAGCCTGGTGATGTACAAGTGAATGCCCATGTGTGTAAAATTCAGGAAGGTTATATTTCTGTAAAGTTTTGATATACTAGACAAGCTACTATAAATGCAGTTATTTTCCTGTCATGGAAAGTCAGTGGGCTTGTTGAAAAAAGCTGCAAGCGTTGAACAGTTTCTACTTTGTTCCTATATCTTTTGGACTACATAATTGAGTACTAGGGATGGTCTTGAATTGCAAATTTAGATCTGAGTTCAGATCTGGCTTTAAATCCATCCCTGCCAAATTCGCAAGAGTTCAGAAATTAAATGTTCTGGATAAGGCATATAAATACATGAAACCTTCCCCGCAGGGATTAAATCACTTTTCTTTGTTTCTATAGAGCTGCAGAATGAGTCCCCAGTCCTAATTGGGGCCTAAGGATGTTACCATAAATATTTAATATTAATAATAGAAAGAGAAAAAAGGCACCATGTTGTGATTATCAAAATAAATTGTAATTGTGGTTCTGTCATCAAAAGTATATGCTAACGTCTCTGTAACGGAATTGTTTGGTTCCAAGCTTTATAGTGTTTCAGTGATTTGTGTGTCACATCTGTAAGCATAAGGACATTCATAGATTCCAAGGCTAGAAGAGGCCATTGTGATTATCTAGTCTGACCTCCTGTATAACACAAGCCAAAGAACTTCCCCAAATAATTCCCAGAGCATGTATTTTATGGGAAAAAACCAGCAAGTCTTTAAAACCTGCTATTAGTGGAGAATCCACCACAACCCTTGTTAAATTGTTTCAATAATTACCCTCACTGCTGAAAATTTACACCTTATTTGAATGTATTTGTCTAGCTTCATCTTCTTACCATTGGATCATGTTATACTTTTCTCTGATAGATTTTATTATTTTATTTATATATATATTTATTATTATTTATATTATTAAATATTTGTTCCCCTTGTAGATGCTTACAGTCTGTAATCTTAACCTTCTCTTTGTTAAATTAAAGAGATTGAGCTCCTTGAGTTTATTACTACAAGGTATGTTTCTAATCAATTCTCATGATTCTCTCTGAACCATCCAATTTATCAACATCCTCCTTGAGTTGTGGATACTTGAACTGGACACAGTATTCTAGAAGCAGTCACTCCAGAGACCTGGCCTCTTTGTTACCCCACCCTCACCCTCAATTTGAGTCACCTGCAAAGTTTCAGTGATTATTTTGTTTTCTTTCAGGTAATTGATAAAAAATGTTAAATAGTATACGACCAAAAACCAATCTCTGTTGGATCCCTCTAGAAACACACCCACTGAGTGAGGATTCCCTGTTTACATTTTGAGACCTATCAGTTAGCCAGTTTTTCATTCATTTAATGTGTCATGTTAATTTTATTTCATTCTATGTTTTTTTTTAAATCAAAATGTTACGTGGTTCCAAGTCAAATACCTTACAGAAGTCTAAGCATATTACATCAACACTATTATCAACCAAACTTGTAATCTCATCACAAAAAGGTATCAAGTGATTTTCACAGAATCTGTTTTCCATAAACCCATATTGATTAGGATTAATTACATTACCCTCCTTTAATTCTTTATTAAAGGAGTCTTGTAACAGCTGCTCTATTATCTTAACTGGGTTTAGTGGCAGACTGACAGGAATAAAAAGTTACCTGAGTCATCCCCTGTAAATATTGGCACATTAACTTTCTTTCAATCTTCTGCAACTTCCTCAGTGTTCCATGACTTATTGACAATGAACTTTCCAATGAACTCCTCAGCCAGCTCATTTAAAATTCTTGGATGCAAGTTATCCAGATCTGCTTATTTAAAGAAGTCTAACTTTAGTAGCTGCTGTTTCACATCCTCCTGAGTTAATAGTGGAGAGGAAAGAGTATTGCCATATGATATGACTACATCTGTTTTTCCCCCTAAATACAAAATAGAAATTTCTCCATTATTATTGATAGTCCTACTATTTCCTCTAGTAATGGATCAGTACAATTGCCAGGATTCTTTTTATTCATAATATAGTTTAAAAAAACCCTCCTTATTTTTCTCAACTCTGCTAGCCATAGTTTTCTCCTTGTGTCCCTTTGCTTCCCCTATCAATCATCAACATTTCTTAGGTTCTGATTTATATTCATTGCTATCCACTTCTCCTTTCTTCCATTTGTTATATTTTTTAAATCTTTGACTTTACTTCTTCTCTAAACAACTTTTTTTAAAACACCCATAGGTCTATAGGCCCTTTTTCATTGATTGTGGCTTTTGGGCATCTAGTAAAGTATTCTTAAACAATTCCCAATTATCATTCTCATTTTTCTGATTACATTCTTCCTCCCAGCTGATCTGACTCATCATTGTTTTGAGCTTTGTGAAATTGGCCCTTTTAAAGCACCGTATAAATATATATTACTGATCTGAACTTTATTCCATGTGTACATTACAAATGAGATGATGATCGCTTGTACCTAAGCTGCCATTAATATTTAGTTCTGTGGTCAGTGCCTCTTCATCTGTCAAGATGAGGTCTAATATCCACTTATCCCATGTTAGATGCAACACTTTTTGAGTTAAGAAATTGTCATCTATAATATTTAGAAAGTCCCAGGATGTTTTTGTTTTATTATTAGCACCATGAGACCTCCATCATATTTTGCTCTGACTGAAGTCCCCCATGATCATGTAGTTTCCCCCCCCTATAATTCATAGATAGGTGTGTAAGAAGCCTGTCATCCTGTTTCCTAGGGTGATTTGGTCGTGTTTAGGAGACACCAACTAATACTCAATCTTTTGCTTTATTATTTAAGATATTGACTCAGAAGCATTTAAGATAATTTTCTTCCAGATTTTCAGTGACTCAAACAGGGAATACCATTTTTGACAGTGTCACTCTCCCTCCGCTTTTGCTTACTTGATCTTTCCTAAATAGGTTATAACCATTGATTTTAACATTCCAATTTTGTGAATCATTCCACCAGGTTTCAGTAACACCAACTATATTGAATTTATGCTTATAAGTGAGCAATTGCAATTCCTCTTGTTGGTTACCAGGCTTCTAGCATTGATATACAATACTGATGATCTAATTACTAGCCTTAGAGGCTCAGAGCTTGATTCTACCTTGAAGGCATGGTTCCGTTTTCAGAATGTGATGGAAATGTGCTGCCCTAAGAAAAGTATTTTGGCTGCCAGGAATGCAGCAGATGAGCCTCAATTTCAGAGGAAGCAATGTGAACTCTCTTCCAAAGTGCACCAACCCTTCTAATGTTGAGGAGGAAGACAGTTAAAAAGTGATTGCTATCCAGATACTTGACAATAAGTTGGGTACTTTAGTGAATACAGGTTACCAAAAATAAAGCAACATGGTAACCTTATGTTTTTCAAACCATATTCTGTGCCCTAAATTCTAAAGGATAAAATAACTGAAAGACTGTGAGAAGTTTGGATGTTATAGAGAAAGGAGGTCATTTGGAATGGACTGCACCAATTGCAAGATTCTAAAAACTGGATAGGACCATCTGCTTAAGTTATGACTGCAAAATGATAATTAGCTGGGATCTGAAAGTTCCTTGGTTCATCTGATGAACTGTCTCTATGTCCAAAGACTTACTTAAGACTAGATCTCAAGAACACCAGCAAATTAATAATAGAAGAACAATCTACAAATTATGCTACCATAAACACTAATTTAGGTTTACATTGCTATATGAGAATACCATATGGTGGTACTTCAGTACCAGCTGTTTTCCAATCATCAGTGAATAAGATTCCAGTGAGATGCTCTCTAGTTGATTTAATTGTGAGTGGAAAATTTAAAAGCACTATGGAAAGTTGGAGACCATCTTAATTAGATGAGTATGGAATAAGAGTTCAAGTGGGGTTTTTTTTGTTCTGTTTTTAAAAAAAACTCTGATAAGTATTTTGGATTCATTGCAAATTCTTATGGAGTCAACCCAATTCTCCTACTAGCTTGAACAGTCACATATTTTAGGATAGAAACAGAATGCCAATTTACAAGATTTTAAAGTGTAGTAGCATATACTATCAGAGATAGGACAGTATAATTATTTAATTATGTTTCAACAGCTACATAATTTACACAGGTCCTATTTTATTGCAGGTTTTAGTAAAAGTGATAGGGCCCAATCCAACAAACACAATCACAGTCTTACCTTTTGGCATGTGAGAAGTCCCCAGTGAAATCAACGAGACTACTACCATGATTAAAGATAGTCTTTTATGCATGTATTTATGGACAGTTTTTTTTTAATAAAAATTTTACAAGTTATTTGTCTATAGAGATTTCAAATGACTGTCTAATAGTCTGGTTTATTTAAGTGTTTAAAGACTTCTTAAAAATATTTTAGGAGGGCAGTTTCACATAATCTGTGTATAGTAAAAAGGCAATCTCTATGTGAGCTAGGGAAGTATAATCCACATTTTACAAATGGCGAAATCAGGAACACGATAGATTCTGTGACTTGCTCATGGTCATGCACGAAGTCTGTGTCAGAGTCACGAATTTAGGCCAGGTTTCCTAAATCCTACTTTAATTCCCTATCCACTAGAGCATCCTTCCTACTTTAATACATTTGTGTTTCTGTGTTCACAATCCATGTGAAGGAGGCTGACGAAACTATTGAAATATAATAATTAAGACAAAATTCAGAACCTCTGATAGAGCCTACAAGTTTACCCTTAATGTGAGCTCAGCTGTGAAAAGTGAATGAAAAGTCATAAAGTGTCACAATAACCTATAACAATAATATTGATGGGAAAAGGTGCAAAAGGGAGACAGACTGAATTAGTACAAACAAAGATGCTTACTAAGAAAATTCAAGGCCTGTACTAAGATCATGCCTGGTAAATAAAAGAAGTTTGGGGACTAGAAATCAGTGCAACAAAATTCTGATCCCGAGAAATCTTTGGACCAGACTGGGGCAGAGAGACCCAGATGACATCAACATCTTCACCAGCTCTGGTTAAATCCAAAACACCATTTGTGAGGTGACACTTGGTCTCCCTTTCCTCTCCCACTCCTCTTCCCCATGTCCTTTCCCTACCTTATTATTTCTCTTTCCTATCTCTCTCCTTTTTCCTTCTCTCTAATAAGATAGTGGCTAAACTAGCCAAGATTGCATATTTTGTTACATTGTTGTAAGCCTCTGACCAGAAAGGCAGCTAAATCTAATACACTAAACAGCCCAATGATGGTACACATTTGCCAGGTCTTGAACTGGATAAGACCTGTGTTCTGCTTGTGTTTTTCCAACAGCAAGGTGCCAAGTGCAAGTCAACATCAGAGGTAGAAACTGAATTTTCGAACTTTGGTGTTCTTTTCTTTCCCCTTTTGTGTGTGTCTGTCCTCTTTTGCCTTTCAGAAAATGGGATCAGACTTTAACCACCAAAGCAACAGACCAGCCCATCTCAATTGTTCCCCTCCCCCCCACAAAACAACAGTTATCACCTTCTTTAATATCATCCAACAAACTATCCCAGGTAAGGTTTTTTTTCCCTCTTTTAACGACTCTCACCAAAGGGAAAGGGAACAAGGGATGTTGTTAAAATGGAAACCTCTTAATGCCTTACATTTCAAATGCTTTAATTGTTTTCCTTTTTCTGTATCTTTAATAAAAAGGATTTTAGTTATGTGTTTGCCATGGTACTAAGCAGACTGCGCTTTCTATATTCATCTTAACACCTTTAACTCTTTGGGCCCCTTTGCTCCACCTAAATTAAAACAAGAGGTTGCATTCCCTGGCTGAGATGAAACATTAGACTTTTCACCTCCAAAGCCAAATGTTTTGGAGGACAAATAGCACATGAAAACAGGAGGCAGAAATAAAAACATTAATTGTAGCAGGCATCACCAATCACCTTCCACAGTGCAAACATATTACAAAAGGATTGAAATTCCATGATATTTTACTTATATGGGAGAATATCATGTGGATCAGTGTATTTACTTCATATGGATCCACTTTAGTGGGAAAAATTGGGAAGAGATTCTGAAATTCACTGATCACTTTTAAGTAAGCTATTTTCTAGTCCTGCTTATATACTGTATATAAGGGCTGGAAGAACCTTGTTGTGGTTGTTGCTTAAAAGCATGCAGGTCTCTTACTTTAGCTGTTAATGCTATTAAAATTGTATTACAGATTTTACCCTAACAAATCAATAGAAAGGGTTGGCAAACTGTGTGATAGTATGAGCACTCAAACTATTAATAGGTAAAATGCCATAAGAAGAGGTAGGCTTATATTATTGGAAATTAAAGCCATAGCAACTTGTGGTCTCATCAGCATCAGTCAATAAGGATCTACAATCTCAAAGTACTTTTGAAGGATCACTGAAGAAAAAGCCCATATGTCTCATATTAGTGTTTATTGCTGTACAATGATGTAGAAGAGCCAGTGTCCCCCCTAAGCACTCCCTTTGCACTTAGAATTGATCTAGTAGGGGCTAATCAGCTCTAATTCTGATTAGGGGCTAGGATCTTCTTTTGTAAAAACCCCAGTCTAGGGGAACACAGACCCATCAGCCCAGTTCACTGGGCTCCATATCAGAGCCCTTGTTTAAGACAGCCAGATCAGTCCTTTTGAGTTTTATGCTGTTCCTTGAGCTACTTCCTATCTCTGTAGTCTGCCCCAGCCTTCTGCCCTATTTTTCCTTCTTCTGACAGCTTCACACCAGGCTGCTGGAGGAATCCTCCATATCTCTACAATCCTTCAGTCTCTCCAGCAATTTTCTTTCTTCTCAGGAGTTCTTCCTCTAACTGAACTCCTTAACCTTTCATCCTGCTTAGCTATTTGCCTGCCTAATGAACTGCCTCACAGTTACTCATTGAATTAACTATTTCCACCTGAAGCCAAGCTGCCTCATTCCCCATTGTAGAGCCTGTCAGGGGTAGGCTGGGCCTGATCCCTTTGGAGGCCCAGCTACACTCAGACGATGACTTTCATGTCACTCAATGACACTCATGATTTCACTAGAAGTCTGGTGATAGTTGGCTTTTTCTTAAAGCCACATCCGTTGGAGGCAACTGTGAGGTGAGAATCTCTGTTTTCATTACAAATAAGTTTCTCACCCTCATGATTGCAGAGAAAAGCTTGAAAATGTCACTCCAGTGCATCCTAATGCTTCAGAAACCAGAAGGCAAATAAAAAGAACCAAACATATTTTTAAATCATCTCATAAACTTTGAGGCCTGCCTTTTAACTTTGAATGCCTGGGGGTGATAATACTGTGTTTGAAACAATGTTAAATTGAATATTTTGTAAAGGGACAGTTGAAATGGGAAGATACTGTTCCAAGCTGGACACTGAGAGGAGCTGTTCATTGTGACTCTCACGCATGCCATTTTCTGAAGTATGAGGTTGGTCAGGGGAAGATTAAAAAACACTGGGAGTGAGGGTATGAGGGGACTACAGGATCCCTTCAGCATGACTGGACCCCTTTTGGGGGTAAAGTTTTGAACAGTTAGAAGGTCCAAGATTAGACAGAGTTCAGGGCAAATCAAAGTTAGAAGAGTTCTATACAGAAAGGACAGCCTTCCCTAAGGAAGGAACTTAAGGAGGCAGCAGAAGAGATGATGGTAAAAGACTGTTTCAGTCTTTATAGCAATAAACTCCAACTTCTTATGTGAGTGCCTCTTCCTTCCTTCTGCTCAGAGTGCAACATTTACATTAACTTGTTCTGAGGAAAACTGGGTAACCTTTGTATTATATGCTATGTAATCACATCCTGGGGGCTATGTAATCACATCCTGAGGTCAAAGCAAATATGTTTTTCCTTTACAACTTTCTTTCGCCCCCTGTAGTTTATGTCTATCACAAATGAAATAGCCATGCTTTACAGAATGTCTCAAACAGCGATGCATTAAAAGTCCACTTTTAGAATAATACTGTACTGGGATTATTATATTTGGTATTCTTGGGGATGATCACATGAGGCTGTTTATTTTGCGGGAGTTTGTTTATAACTATTGAAACTTTAGCATTGAACTTGACTTAAAAATATGTAGAGAAACTAAACTATTACAGAAAATATCCAATACCCAAAATAAAAATATCTTCTCATATATTTTCAACGGCAGTTAATTTTCTGTACATGTATTTAAAATGTGTGTCAATCTGTAAAAATGAACATATAAAATAATTAAATCATTTCAGAATTGGCCACTTACACAAGTGTAACCTAAGGTTATTTTGGTAAATATTGAAACAGATAGCTCAAGGAAAAGTTTAAATTTCTAGTGTCGGGGAAACTGACACTAAACCGGTACATTTTAAATAGACAGTTTCCTGTATATACTATACACACATTTTTGTGATGTTTAAATAGACATTTTCCTGTATATGTTATAGATATATTTTGTGATGTTTTAAATAGACAGTTTCCTGTGCATACTATACACATATTTTTAGTTATCAGTGCCATTTTTCTTTCAAAAAGAAAACCAACATGGAAAATGTATAGAGTAAGAATTTGATTCACAATTCACACCAGGCAGCAGTTGGTTAGTATACAGTACTGCATGACTAAAAATATTCCATGAGAAGAACAGATGTGTTTCTCTGGGTTATGAGTCAACCACCTGTCAGTAGCTTGCTGAAGACTGAAGTCCTAATGCTGCCAATGCAAATGTGACAATATTTTAAAGCTAGTTTTCAAATTTCTATATGTCAAATGGATTAGGGAGAAGAACAAGACATGGAGCTTATCGGAATGGCTTTGTGTAACTGAACAAAGCATAGAAGACCAAAAATTCCCAGGCTATGACGACTCTCTAAAGTAGTGCCAGCTACTTCCAGTAGATGTCACTATAGGCAGCAATTTTGCAGCAAGGTTAAATGGAAGAGAGTTGAAGCTGGAGAAGAAATTGGGAGGGGGGTGGAATTAGTAACACAAAAAAAACCCACTAGGTTCCCAAATGCCTGTCATTTCCCTGTAAGGAATTTTAAAGGGCTTTTCATTTTGAAGCTATGCATGGCTTTAATAGCCCTCCCTCCCCCCCCATTAACATTCAAACTGTTTGTTAATTATTTCCATATATTATATGACAGTACTTTTCCCTTTACTATATATGTCCAAACAATAGTTACCTAGAAATTATTTTCTGCCAGAAATTAAAGAGTAGTTTACTAAGTACTGTAACAAATCAGTCATTAAATGTAGTAACAAGTAATTTATTGGAAAATAAAGTTATATGGCTGTGCCAAATATGTTAAGAAAAAAACCAAAGTGTTTATGTATTGATCAGGACAGAGAGTGCTCTGGCATCAGGATTAAAGCCGCAATATTTTGTTAGAAAAATAATTACCCATGATGGGTGATAAACCTGTTTATCTTCCATTTCCTTTCAGCTTAGACCAGGATCATTCAAACACTTAATAATATGCTTAACTTCAAGCACATGAATAATTTAATTGATGTTTACCACAGAAACTTCACTGAATAGGTGTCCAGATATGTTTGGGTACCTTAAGAAGTGACTTTTTACTGGTGAACACTGTAATTTTTAGATATCATGCACAATTCTTGTATAGTGTAAATCAGGTTAATAGTACAATCTTTTGACTCCTATGGGGTTTGGCTCACAATAGATTCACAAACAGTGTGGTTCCCTAGATGGCTTGTGTTTGAAGATCTTGAACATCCCTCCCACCCTTCCCCAGTTGTCATCTTCCTCCTCTCCCCTACTTCTTTGACAGTCTCCATGGAGAATCTGGGGCCAGACCTCTCTCCCTTTTAACTTGTGTTGCATGGTTCCATTTTCCTCCAGGTCTCGCAAGGACACTAAGGTACCTGTATCCACAGCAGGTAGTTCTAGGGATGCACCTAGCTCAAACTACCGTCTGCCTAAATCATAAAGGTTTTCTAAAGTTGGGGGTGACCAAAAAAAGTGCCAGGATCCTTTCAGAGCAGTGAGATTTAGGAGAGTCTTTCTTGCTGCAGCAACTCTCATTAAGATTCAGAACAGAGTCCTATAATCACAGTTACTGCTAGGGAACATCTGGGTTCTCCACAACCACCCACTCAAAGACACCTAAGGTAACAAACAGCATCCTAATAATTTTGGGCAAGGGATAGACAGTTATTTTGGAAGCAAGGGGAAGTTGTGAGGAATGGGGATTTGCCAATTCTCAGCATGTGCCAACAACCTCAGAAGATGGATGTTTGTAAGCACAGACTGAGATTTGCATTTCCATTGAGCCTTCAGTCCGAGGTTGTGCAACCTTTCTAGTTGCAGAGTGCACAAATACATTGTTTTACAAATAGCTTTGCGCGTGCACGCGCACACACTCCAATTTAGCACCAACAATCTTGGATTGTTTAGCACAACATTTAATTTAAGGATAACTGCCTTTTGCAAGCTAAGTACAAGATATGCTAGTGATGGTAATTTCTCATTTTTCAATAATGTCAATAGCATTTTTAAAGAACAAGGTGATATACTTATAAAGTACAATGTCAATACTTAATATGAATAATGTAACAGTATGGCAAAGGGAGTGAAAGCATCCAATTCAGTTAAATCCCCTGACTAGGAAAGCAAGCCGAAAGAATGTATTACAGTCATGGTCTGAAGACCATTTTTATAGTTTCCAATCATTCACAAACTGCCTTTCCAGACCAAAGACAGTCAAGACAAGATCTCTTATCATGACTAAATTATCTTTATGACTCTCTCATCAGATTGCTGTACTGGTAGGGAAGCCCTATCTTGTGTCCTAGATTTTCCTGGCAGGGAGGAGGGAATGAAGGACATAATGGACGATTAAGGTTAGTGGGAGGAATTCTATGATAAAAAAGTTGTATAGGATTTCCTGATTAGTTTTAAAAGGGCATTTTTCAGGATTGATTGAAACCAACCGAACAAATACATAGAGTTCCCTCCTACCAAGGAGCCTTCGGCATTTAAAATGGATGCCCTAAAGGACTTCCGGGTAAAGATAATGTGAATCAGTAATTGTGACCTAGCTACACTCTTACTCAGTAAAACATGTGTCATTAGGAATGATAATGATGTCCCCAACTAGCAGAAATATGCTGCAAAAACCATTTCCTCAGAATAGCAATCACTTGTTTGCTGAGTCATCCCCATGATAATAGTGGCTCTTCCTCAACAATATTAAATGGCAGAGTGGAGGAATGATCAGGACAGGATCTACATTGTAGTCTTGTTTGCTGTTACATCGAAATCCATGAATATGTTAGCAAAATCAGCGGAGAGAAACGTGTGAATGCATTTTATAGAGATGTGCCTATAAGGGCACTTTTAGTAGCCAAGGTTTTGAAGAGCGCTATTGAATCATAGGCAAGCCAAATTAGGAAAAGAGCCCTGCTCTTACTGCTCAGCCTTCAGAACTGAATTTGACTGGGATTTTGAACAAATATCCTATTAATGCCAATCACTGAAATTTTATTCTTTTTGTGTTTGGACAGAGCTAACATTTTACAGGACATCTCAAAAAAATCTCATCTGAAAATACTTATAACTAAAACATAAGTAATTTTGTCATTCTTCACCTCTGCCTTCTTCCCACTTTTTACTTATATGCAAAACAAGAAGGGTCAAACCCCACTTACAAAGGTGTATAAAGGGCATTTCAGAGGAACTGGTATTTCTACAGAACTGAGGAACAGTGGTGAAGAACCAACAAAAGGAGTTGCTACAATACAATACATATTTTGGATGAGATCCTTGTGAATTCCGTGTAGAGTGGGGAGAGATGTTTCAGTGATGGAAGGACATTGACTCTCAAACATGCCGTTCTTTTTAGCCAATCACAGACCATATTTGTTAACTTTCCAGGCATGATGCAAAGGCCATCATTTTACATTTATTTCAAGGAAATCCTAAGTACTTGCCCTCTGGAAACACCACGTTTGTTACGGTGTCTTAAATTGGATACAGAAAAAATCCACCACCCACAATCTCTAGTTACTTTTTGAAATTTAAACCATTATGTAAGTGTATGTCTGGATTATATTGACATTTTTATCTGTCATTGAAAAAACTACCAATTAGATTATGGCCAAAATATGAATTTAGAACCTACAGTTTTTATTATAAGTGCTTTACTAAGTACCTACACTCTCTTCTGCTTCAGATTTGTTATTTTCTTTAGAAAATTGAATGTCAAAGAGCAACAATAAAGCCTTTTGAACCTTAACAATGATAATCTGCAGCATCAGCACAACATCTTGTGTGGCCCTGATCTGGGGACTATGTCCTGTACTGAACAGGGTGTGGGGGGAATTGACCCAGTGAACTAGCATGTCTTTACCTTTGCTGAATTCAACTTTTGAATAATAATTTTGAAACTAGAGTGTCAAAATATGGCTTTCTTTTAAGGACCAAGAATACATACCTGCTGCCCCTGCCCTCTGTTCTTATGGCACCTTTGTGACTTCCATATTTAATGGTCTCAGTTAAGAAGTGGGGAAAAAGGTGTTTTTCTCCCAACTCTCAATCCTGCAAAACTTCACTCAGAGACAAGCTTCGTCACCAATAAAGATTCTGCAGACCAAAAATATGCTTTCTGTGACACCTGTGCAATATGACTGTCTTCCACTCAACCCTCTCTGCTCAAAGTACAGCCTGGGAACCTTATTATTTATTTATATTTTCTGATTACTTGTCCACAGGCTGCTAAGACTTCAGATTTTTTGTCCAAAAAAAACATGATTGTCCCAATTTTGAATTGAGTGCTTACTTTGTGCCCATGAGTGTGTTTTATTTCTAGCCCCCACTGAAGCCCATAGAAAAGGGTATGAATATTAGAGAATATTAGAGAATATTTAAACCTGGGCCAGCCACTGTGTAAGTGTGGCTTAAGTTCCTTGTGTAATAGCCACAACATTCCAGTGTTACAGGACAATGAGAACATTATTTTGACCAAGACCAAATTTCAGAAAGGCAGATGGCCCAATGACCAAAGATTTTGTGCATGTTGTATATTTAAGGGTATTTATGTGTAATTTTATAGGCAACCTCCAATGTACAGCAATCTCATTTTTCTCCTTACCCAGTACCTATTGCTCCAGAATATTGTCAAGTTATATACTTCCTTAATAGACCAATTTTTTTCCTACTAACCACTGAAGCAGTGAAAACATGTGAATGGTGATTGCTGAAGCTTTGTGAATTTAATTTAATGTTCATATGTTCAGCACTTGCTTCAAGCAGAGAGAGCTGATTTTTCTTCACCTGACAAAAAAAAAATTCTACCCCTTCCAATATGTCACCATAAAGATAGGTTTTAGACAAAAGACGAGATACTGGTGTCTGTTGCAAGTTCCAGTGCAGCAACTTCTTAGATTTTGCGAATCTGCAAACATTCATGTCATCCTCTCCTTGAAAAATGAGATATATTTCCATCACAATAATGATTAAGTCCATCATGAATTACAGCTTGTCCATAAATATGCTTGGTTTGATCTTCTTAAGACTGCCTCTATCCAGGGCTATAGCAGCCCCCGACTCACTTTCTGTAGTATGTTCCAAATGGGTGACTTCCCAGTGCTATTTGAACCACTCTACCTGAAACACTGCCTCTCCACATGTGATACACTGCCATTGTGATCAACAGAGACACTGATTCCAGATCCCCTGAATACAACAGATAAGGTGGTGTTGGCAGAAAATTCTTAAGGTGGCTCTCAGCACACTGAAATACACTTCCACCTCAATTTGCAATATCCCAGATATGTTGACTGTCAGGGCACAATCACTGCAAAGCTGGCTGAGATGGAGGCTGATGTATGTGGGTTGTTAGCAGTTGAGTATGAGGTGCTGCTTGTTAAAAGGGGTAAGGTCACTGAAGTGTGTATTTGTTTTTTAATGTTAAATTATTGCCCTAATTATTAAACCAATATACACAGTTAATATTTCCAAACCAACTCAGAGGGGTTTCCAATAGCATCAACAAGAGTGAAGTTGTCATTGCTTTTTTTTACATTTGAACAGTAGTATTTTATCATGCCTTTCAAAATAAAATTGAACTTCTTAAGATACCTTAATTTTGAGATGTCTTAGATTCCAAATGTACTTTTTCAGCAAAGGGAGTATAAGGGCTTATCATGTTTAACAAATCTGATACCCACTAATGCTTGTACATAAGTGGATCCATCAGTTAACAGTATTAGACCTAGCTTTCTGTTTGAATTTATTAGACACTTCCCTAAAAGACTTGGCAATTGTCCCTCCGAAGCCTTTTGCTTTCCTTCATTTGGATTTAATATTAAAACCAACTCTGCTTTACCCTTCTAGAAAAAAGTTAAGTCCTTTAAACTAACTACCTGTAGCTGAAAAGCTGAGACCCAATCTTTTCCCCTCCCACTCAAAGACCTCTGATCAGAACACTCACAAATAACATTTAAAATGAGGTTTAGCAGTGTACTTCTCCCTGATCCCACATTTTCAAAACACTGCCATTCGTGATGCTGTTAACTAGGCCCATTCCTGTGTATTCCAGCTGCAAGCTGAATTTTGTTGCTTTTTCTCAATACTTTCGCCTTCCCCTTTCCCTGAAGAAATTTGTTTATTGCACTGTCATTCAGGCCTGAGGGTCATCCTCCCCTCTGATTGCTCTGATCTTGTAGTGTTGCCAATGTTTGCGAGTTTAATGAGACTCTTGTCATATGTTATTTTTCTTTAAAGAACCAACTCCTGAAGTCAGGCAACTATTTGAAAAGTTTCCATTTGCAAAAAAATAAATAAGTTTCTGGCTCTCATGGTTGAGGAGAAGAACTTGAAAATGTGAAGCCTTAAAGGATCAAAACCCAGAAGGCAAACAAAAACTACTCAGCAATTAAAAACTCATTTCTGGTATGAGAATCAGAAAATATGACAGAGTACACAAGAGGAACAGGCCTGATTTAGTAACTACAGCATATCATCTGTTATCTGTAATAGAATAGCCCCCTTGAAGAAAGACAGGAAGAAAGGAGGAGGCTAACTGGGTCCAGTTTTGTAAGGGAACTTGTTGGGCCTAATTAGCCTGGAGTAATAGGAGAACACCTGTGGGCTGTTTGGGGCTCTGCCTACAGTTATATAAAGCCTTGTTTCGGGTATTTAGGGAGAAGTTAGGGTTAATAAGGATTTTGTTAAATGAGAGATTATTCATAAGTGGTTTATCAAAAGCATTTTTCCAGATACATTTTATCTACTGAAATTTTTGTTAAGCATTTCTCCTTACAGGGATTTCTAATATAAAGAGAATCTTGATGCTATTTTAACTAGTAGCATGACTGATTTATTTTTGATAAGTTTTAAATATAGATTCTCTTCACACTTCTTGCATGCAATAAGCACAAATTATCATAGTCAGGGGACTACTAACTTATATTCTCTTGAATTCTGTAAGGTCCTGATCCTATCATGAGTTCTACATGAGTAACTGCACAAGTCCCTATTGACTTTAATGAGGCTCTGCGTGACTGCAGAGATACCTTGGTATGGAGCTCACTGTAGGATCAGAATCTATTAGTTTTTTTTCTATAGCACCCATTACATTAACACCTAGATTGTGCCATTTTTACAGTTACTCATTTTATACTAGCAGAGCAGAACTGTACTTTTGCTACAGTCACGAGCTTCGCTATGTCTCTTTTTGGTAAGTGACTCCTTGTTGCAATAAAGTCTCTCTGTTTATACCTGTTATGGACCTTCGTTCTGATAACCAAGCACACAAGGTAGTGATCTGTAGAAATAAGGGCTTTTGATAAGGCTTTATATTTTTTACAAATTAAAGTAAAATTTGAAATTAGTAATACAATTAGCCATCGTTTTAGAATTAAGAAAGTAGAAACTAAATAACTGAGGTGTCATAAGGATGTTGTTTTATTTTGTGGTATTCACCTGACTTTTGTCCACATGTTAAAATTTCTGCTTTTTCCCTCTCAGCAACATTAGCACTTTGACATCATGCAGGAGACAATTGAAGCAATGTTCTTAGCTCACCTTTAAATAACTTGACTGCTTCAGTTGAGGACGGGGAGTATTGTCTTGAACAGAGGAGTTCCAACTGTTTGCAAAAATCTTAGCATGGGGGAGACATTGACCAGAGTTTTTAACGCTGTCCGAAAAGGATTATTTTGATTAGTTTGTTTCCAAAATATTATAAAGCCTAACAAACACACTGATTATGCAGCAATTGATCACGACTTTCACTTAAGAAATATTACTGTTTATATTTTGTTACTGATGTGAGAGTCAGTACATTCCAATGCAAGTCAGTCATGGAATGGGTAGTAAATATATAAATATGTAAAAATCAAGCTAATGTATCTTCTCTGACATAAGCACAGGAGTATATTGTTATATGAGTGAGGGTCTATTGCTATTTGTGAAAGAAATCTGCATTGCCAAGATACCCTGGAGCATTGTTGTGTATTTATTAAAACATATGCTTTATTATTCTTAACTTCATGAAAAAAATGTACACAGCCTTCAAGAGCCATAACACCCTTCCCAACATAGACCAAGGCAAAAACTATATGAAATACAAAAGCATATATGGAATCATTTCAGACATGCACAGTTTTACAAGAATAGAAATAAATGTACATAACTGCTCTCCTCCAGTGCTCAGCATATACGTTAGTTCATATATACTGTGTTATAGGCTGCACAAGTAGTGACAACTAACTATACAAGGCTGCCAGTACTTCCCATTATATACATAAGTTACAAGCAGATTGTGGCTTTGAAGCCAGGACCCACAATTGGGAGAGGGTAGGGAGAAACCACGCTGCAGTTGGGAGCCCCTAAGAGGAAATCTGGTTAACCCAGGCAGCTCCCTCCTGAGGAACATGGGTGAGTGCGGCATCTAGACCACCCTGTTAGGAGGCACAGTGTACACTGTATTGCCTGGTACATATGTTAAGAAGGGAGGAAGCAACAACTTCACACTCAGCCCTCATCTTCCTCTTTCCAGTAGCTAGTGCTTAAGTATTTTAGGGGGGATTGTACCTGCTTGTATGGAGGGTAATGCTCTTTCTGTCCTTCTTGTACAGCAGCATAACAGCTGGGCAGAATATATTGCCCTAAAGGATTTTCAAACATTGGCTTCCATCAAAAGCTATAATTGTAGTCCAGGGTTTTTTGCATGCAATTTGGATACCTAATTTGTGAGGTGCACTCACGGACTAAATGCCTAAGTGACATTAATTGTGCCCACAAATAATAGTGGATGCAAAGTGCCCGGTTACAAACTTGGATGAAAACTTGGCCTTAAATGTTATTGTTATAAAGTTGTCACCATTAGACGTTGTATATTTACAGTGTTGCATCTCAGTATTTCCCCTTATGTCATATTTGCAGTATTCCCTTTGCTTAGAATGGGAGATAATGTGGTAAATGTAACCACTCCTGCGGATGGTAAATGTCCAGTGTTTAATAGTGGCCACTATATCATGTCTCAAAAAGGATGTGTGCAGCCCAAAAAAATTATGTATAAAGTAGCAAATTAAGGATTAGGAGAGAGAGAAAGATTAGGGGAAGGAATGGGAAGCGATACATATTTAACACCTACACTTTTACTTTAAAATTGGCTTGCTCTGACTTTGACTTATTGGATTGGGAGCCCTTCTAAAGTAGTGTGGTCGGAGGGATGCGAACACATTTTAAAGCATGCAGTATAGCTATAGCCATGTCACTCCCAGGATTGGAGAGAGACAAGGCAGGGGAGGTCACAGCTTTTATTGGACCAACTACTGTTGGACCTGAAGAAGAGGAGCTCTGTGTGGCTTGACAGCTTGTCTCTCTCACCAACAGAAGTCATGTCTCTGACATTTTAAAGTGACACTCTGGAATTTTAACTGAGCTTTCCTTGCTCTCCCAAGATGAGGAAATGTTTTGGGTTCATGAAGAGGAAAAAAGCTCTCCAAGAAGATTTTCCTAGTCACTTGCAACTTAAAAGCTTAACATTGCTAGGCTCAGTGTATTCCGAAGTATTAAGAAGGAAACAGCTGAAACAGAGAGCTAAGAATGATTTACAAGGACATTTAATGGCTTGCGTAGTTAAAAAAAGATGAAAACTCAGAACACTCTGGAAGCATTTTAATGCATCTTCTGCATTATTATAGGAGAGGCATCTCTTGTCTTTCAGGGTTCAACTTGAAGATTTAATTGTGTGTAACAGGCTGCAATGTACTGTGCCTGATATACTTGATGATTCAGAATTGTTGGACAGACATCTATCAAAAGCAGTGGATGTGTAGTCAGAAACTTCAAGCGAGCACAATGTACTGCCATTAGTTGTAGAGAAATCACCCGGTGATATGAACACGGATTCAATCAAATTTTAATCCGAACTCTTTTTATTTTGTGCTTTATGTAACAAAATGTCTCATATTCTGCTGCTGGTCATAGCATTTCACCATGATGAGTCTCACCAGCCATGCAGCTGTCTTCCTCTGGAGCTGACCACTGAGTTATGTGTGTCATACTATATTTGTCTGCAACAGCCTATAATCTGTGTGTTTCAGTCACATGGGATCCAAGTCAACTCATGTTACTAAGGTCAAACTCTGATTGAAGTCAATGGAAGTTTTGCTTAGATTAGGAGTGATGGATAGATATTTAATAGAATATAGATATTGAACAGAATAAATTGTGCTTGATACACCGCAACTCTTATCCCAGTCTTACATCCATTGATTTCAATAGCATTACACCAGCATAAAACTGGAGTAACACAATCATGAATCAGGTCCATGATTTTTACTTGAAATGTTCATTCTGAATAAGCCTTACACAGTTACCAGCTGTGTAGAGGTTAGTTTGGAAGGGCTGATGTTCTAGTTTACACTAGTCCATCCAATGGAGTAGTGCTACTATAAGTGTATTACTGGAACTTAGGTTCTTACACTACAATGTTCATTGTCACCTGTGCGAGGCTACCAGCAGACAGATGCACAGAAGTCCTGTGCCATACTTTCCTGAACTGGTATTAACAGTATGTTTGACTTCTTCTAGCACAGACAACACCCCTTGGCTATCCAATAAGGGCTTTCCAACACCAGCCACATTTCTTCACCAATGTCATTTCTATATCTTGCTGTTAATGATTATTATTTGCAAACAGTTATATTGTGGTCCCAGATCTTATAAATAGGCTGACTTTAGTGCCGTTCTTACGCCTCTTCATCCACTTTTGACTATTGGTAATCACATACATTTAGAATGCTTTGGTTCTTGCAGATGGATTGCTGGTTGAAGATCTTGGGGGCTGGTTGGAGGTGTAGAACTATTCTGTTTCAGCTAATTTTTATTAACATTTGAGAGGCTCTGTGGGTTAGAAGAATGAGCATAAGGCTAAGAATCAGGATGTTTTGTGCTTGAATCATAGTTCTGCCATAAATTTGGCATTGGGCAAGACACTTGGCTCCTTTGTTTCAGTTTCCTCATATGAAAAATGGGGATATTAATATGTTTCTGCCTTCTAGGGATATTGTAAGGGTATTACATAAAGTTTCCTTTGACAATATAAAATAATATTCAAAAGCTAATGTTATTTTAAATTCTTTACCCCTACACTTTTTTGCCCAAAATGGGATGATCAGGTTGTAGGAGTGAGACTGATAGAGTGAATACCCTGAATGCAAAAAGAAGACCTGAAAAACAAAAGAGAAAATGAAGACCTTAGACTCTCTCCTGATAATAGAGCCAGGGAGATCTGTTTTATCAAGTGGTTTGGAAATTTGAGATTCTTCTGTTTTATTTTCTTTTTGCATTGTAAGATAAACAGTGTAATGTATTTTGTTTCTGCAATGAGGCAGATTCCCCAACCTGAGAGTCTCCATATCCTGTGCATTGGGTTATCAGTACTCTTCCTCCTCTGTTATTTACGGAGATGACAAAGGAATGGAAATAAGAAGTGAGGCTTATGAGTTTTACCAAGCTTAAGTTAATGCTTGAATTGCTACGAAGCTTATTCACTTTACAGGTTCTTTAAAATACTCTTGCTTCATAGGTGAATGTATTTACTGTACATAAACCTCAGTTGAATTTCATTACTTTATCCACAAAGCTACTCTTGCCAATTGTATAAGATATACCAAGAAGTTGGGAGCTTTTCCTTTGTGCTTTATATTGTGACATGATGTAATGATTGATGTGAAATACCATACTACTTACTGGCATTGCAAAATGAAAATTCCTTTTTCCACCAACTTAAGTTTGACTTAGGGGAGTACTAAGATGATCTGTAATCATTTCACTTTTCTCAACATTGATTTAATTTAATGAGTCCCAAAGTGTATTCAGTGCTCCAATAAAGCACCCTTGATAGTATAAGTTTCCAGATCCAGGGCACTATCCTGGTTCTATTGAATTTACTGGAAAGATTCTCATTGACTTCCATGAGAATTGAAACGTGTCCTTAGTCATTAGTTATGCTTTTTTCTTCCACAGAGTTCAAATATTAAATATTATTTTAAAATTCCCTAAATCCAATGATGGGAAAGTATACCTTCACAAAAGTACTTTTTAAATTTCATGATGTCCCCTGATTAAGTGAAGAAAGCCTGAACAAAGAGTCCTAAATTAGATATTGGTTATCCTCCAGGCTAGGAGGTTTTCTAAGCAGAAGAAAGTATTGAACCTGTGACTGGCCTATAGTACATGAATATAGACTGCAATCCATTATAAGGGAAAGCAAAACCATTAGACTCCTCAAGCATTCAATTAGGCCATTACTTTATCTCCCTTAATTGATGCTGCTAATAGTATCATATATAATTGTTCCACATAAGCAGAAAACGTGCTTGTTAATGAGTCTGAGCTAATTCAAAGAATGACATTTAAGCAATAGTTGCAGACCTGTACATGGGTTCATAATAATTGTGTGACACATCACCTTAGTCTTGCACTGTGGAAATCTAGAATGGTTCATGTTTGTTTAAACTGTGTTCTGATATATAATATATATATATATATATATATAAGTGTATTTACAGAACAGTAAGATGAGCTTTCAGAGTGGAATCCAGTGCTTTATCAGGGCAGTACAATCTCTTTTATTATTGGAATTGCTAAAAAAAGTTTGCTAACTTTGTTCTTCGATATGCCACAGCATCTCTTCCCAAATATTGTCTTGATAAACCATTCTCTGAAAATTTGCTTGGTTTAGTTCGAGATCAGTGAAGTTTTCCATTGGCAGAAAAATTGTTAATTATGGTTGGACCAAAAGAGAACTGGACACAAAAGAAATAACATAACATAAAGAGATGTAACATTACATAAATGGTGTTTTATCTATGCTGAAACATCTGCTTCTTTCATATCTCTGACCCATCCACAAAAAAATCACAAAGAACATTGCGCTATAGTGCCAATTGACTGATTTCTTTGCCTACGTATAAGACTGCTTCTAACAGAGTTGTTTAATAGGTAAGAAATGAGTCAGGAAACTTAAAAAAAGATAACAAGGTAACAATAACCTGACAGAATTTTGATCTTTATAAAAAACTTTGGATAATGAATGTTAGAGAAGTCTCCCTCCTACCCCCTTCCAAAAGATAAAAGGCACATGACAAGAACACAAGATAAAACATACAAAGCAGTGGTTTCAAACTCTTTCATCCACTTAGTACAAACATTTGTCTCTTCCTCACTAAAATTAGCCTTGTTCTCCATCAGCTATAAATATTCACAATGATTCATGCCATGTGAATCTTTGTGTTCTGAAACTTTGCTCTGGACCTCATTTTCTCCTTTCAGCTCAAAATACTGCATTCAAATCTTGAACACTTGTAGAATAATACTCTGAATAAAATGTAGATTGTTTAAAATTATGTACAAAATGTCCTTCAGTTTATTAGTTAGAAAATTATTTTAATGATTTATACCCTCCCCCCTGCCCCCGTCCCTGGAAGCTTGTAGAGCACTGTTAACTCTCTGATGCCTTAAATAAATTTAACAGCTAAAATAAATCTCTGGAAAGTCCCTTCTTTAATCTTATGAAAAGGAAGACCCAAGTGTAGGGTCTTATTACAGACAATACATTGCAAATTTCTCTCCAAGTTCCTGCCTAGATATGAATCTATGATACTGTGATGTCTGTATGTTTTCAATGCACTGCATCTCTAAATATCTCAGAGCTTTCTGTGGGTTTGAACCTACACCACTGAATTCAATGGGGCAGATTTTTTCCTGGACCAGAGCTCTGCTTTCTGATTCTCAGGGCCAAATAAATACTAAATACAATTCAGCAAAGGGCTCTACACATTGTCACATGCATGCTATCTCCACATATGTGATATAAAACATATTTTATATGAATATATAAGTTCTCTTCTTTGGTATAGTTTAGGGTATTAAATAGATGGTATCAGTGACATATTTCCTTTCTATTTTAGTTAAATACCAGTGAACTAATTCATGTATTTTATTTATTTATTTATTTATTTATTTACATTTAAATAAATCCCAATGCACTTTTTCTAATATATAAGTATATTTAATTTAGCAATTGGCAGACAGTGACAATTTTACATGACAATTACATAATTTCAGATAAACTTATATTATTTAATTATAAAGGAAATTTACAGTAAAAGTCACCAAGCAGTCTCCCTTATGAATTCCATAAATTTTACCAGATGTTTCTGTCAATTTCTGTTGTTGGAAACTCATGAACAGCCAGGTGCGTTTTACTGACTTTCAGTCTCAAAGCAGGATTATATCACCGGAGTGGAAAATATGTGAAGAACAAATTGGAAAAGAAAAGTCTCTCTATTTTCCAGCTCAATAAGATCTCTAACTGTTACATAAATTCTAAACTATACAGCATGTAATATTTGAAAAGTGCTGTGGACTTGAACACTAGACAAGTGTTTTTGTTCTTATAATGCAAGAGTTTTGAAAGTCTAAAGGATATTTCAAATAATCAAATGGTGGCACTATACCATGAGCATGTAATTATCTACCTACAGCTATTCTTAAATTCTCTTTGAACAGTTTGATAATTGAATAAGCCACCTAAAAATTGTAAATTGGAATCAGAGCCACCCCAATATGTAATAGTCTTCACTATTTCTTTTTCTTTGATGGTTACTTTGTTTAATGTCAATTCTCAGTTTTCTGCCTGTATTCTTTCGTGCCTGTATACAATATATAATATCCATTGGCAGTCTTCTTGCAATGTAATAGTTTTGTCTATTATTTATTTTCCTAAGTAGATAAAATAGCTAACCCACTAAGTGAACTAACCTACCACTCATTATTGCAACAAATAACAGATTTGTAATGGCATATTATGTGATTTGCAAAATAAAAATCTGATGATTGGGATAATCATTTTCTAGGTATCTTATGACTATAAAAACTCGTTTTGAAGGAAGGAGCAATGGGCACTATGGCCTGATATCCAATTGTCTGTGTTGCAGGTCTGAATGATTTTTATATTGTTGCCAAAATGAAAATGGCCTTCAAAATAAACCTACCAAACTCTTCATTATAGTAGCACTATAATGGATGCCAATAAACAATAGATGTTAATCACCTGCAGTAGTTAAATGTGGTTGTGCTCTGATAAGCGACTGTTAAAATAGAACATTCCTACTCAGTGGACTTGGTCCCTGGGTTTGTTCATTGTCATATCTGCAAGCTGTGCTGACTTAATTATGTTTTGACTACTTTTTACTCCTGTTGGTGGTACTGAGGACTCGGCTTAGTTAAAGGAGGATGTGTGTGTATATATATATATGTTTGTGTGTAGATATACATATATATATAAAATGCTCTCTCAGCTCACTCTCCTTTATGCCGAGTCCTCAGTGCCAACAGAAGTAAAAGTAATAAAAACATATTTATCACTATATACACATCTTTCTCTCTCTAGTGATAAATACATTTTTACTACTTTGTACTCCTGTTGGCACTGAGTATATATACATATTGTGATGTGTGTGCACTCTGCAAGTAGTCATTTGAATTCTGAAATGAAATAGTTGTGGTGAGATTCACTTTCCCACTGTAGTGTTCATTTTCCAAGGCAAAGGTGAATATTATATTTTATAAACAACATGGTTTATAAGCTATAACTGTGGAGTCAACCAACCTTGTGTTTAATAAATCTATTTAAGAGGCACCATCTTGTATGAAATTCTGTGATTGTCTGGGTCAAATACCTGATGCTTTCTGAGATGTCCTACAAGCATCTGTCCTAATGTGCTATCTTGTAAAAGGAGAATGTTTTCTTTATTAGAATAACTTGCAGAGTGTGCATGTTGTTCATTTCTTACTGAGCAGTTAAAATCCCAGTCCTTGGGTAACATACATGCATTAATACTGAGATATAAGGGTGGACATTTCCCTGACTAGTGCTAGAACACTGTTAACACAGTTAAATGTACACCCATACCACAGACAGATTGATAGGAATAGTAATGTGAGTTTTTGCCTAACTGCTCCCTTCATCATCAAAATAATTATCAAACTGAATAAACACAAGCAGTTCAGGTTAATTGTGGAACATCTAGAGTGAAATCCTGGTCCTACTGATGTCAATGGGAGATCTGCTATTGGTTTTATTAGGGCCAGGATTTCACCTCTAGTTATTATTGGATGGTATTGTTGTATGGGTCAAGTACCAGTTACTTGGGTCAAGTACCATAGGGCAAGGGAGCTTTAACTGCTCTCACTCTTATTAGATGGTTTCAATGTATACAAATTTTCCAGTTGTAAGACATCTGTGGGCCAAAACCTCAGCTGATATAAATCAGTATTGCTTTACTGGAATGAACCAGTTTACACCAGTTGAAGATCTGCCTTTATATTCCTGTATATGTCAGAATCCAGGGTGTTCCTCTCATTTTCTTTATTAGTATGTACACCCTTTTACATACTTAAAATTTATGTATGTTCCATAGGTGGGTAAAATTGACTGTGTAGCCCTAGTGAAAGCCATCCTGGATAAAATTTTCAAAAGCAACTAAGTCACTTATGGTCCTAATGACTTTCATTAGGATTTTTCTACATTAACAATTAGTATGTGGCAAGCTGAGATGTGAATCTACCCTGTATTGGCCTGCTGCAGACTAACTGTCTATATGTATCCTGCTGAGGAGCATTAACAGTCCATAAACATGCTTTGATCTAATCCCATCAGGTGCTTTTGAAAATTTTACCACAGAGAGCAGTAGTGCCTAGTTGCCAATCAACCCCACCACTTCCCACTGCCATTTTATGATTCAGAAGAATCCAACAGATATAGAGTGAGACCTAAGTGTGCTGGAAATGAATGGTGCTTGAGAAAGGAATCCTGACACTGTACTTTTAAGGACCCAAATCCTTGCAGAGAATGCTGGGCAAGGTTCCTCTCCCAGCCAACCAACTGAGAAGGATTTAGGAGAATGTAAGCATGACAGCTGCCTCTTCGCAGTAAGCCGATACTGACAGATGAAGGATGGTTTGCTGAACACTTCAAATTGCAAGGTAATTGGAAAGGATGTTCAGCTGAAGGAAGCTGGCAAAAGAGACAGGCACAAACCCCAGTTCCAGAGAGAGCATGGATGAAGAACTCCAGCTTTGGGGAGCAGAAGACAGACTGTCTTAAGGCAAGGAGACTGAGATATAGAGAAAGGACTAAGGGGAGACTCTTGTGTGAAGGAGGGCGATACTGACTGTGCTAAAGGTGAGAGACAAAGGGACTGGTTACAGTACAACCCAGCTGCTTCTGAAGACAAGGGTTGGAAGTGGTCTTTGAGAAAGCATCTCCTTATCTGGGTAAGGAGAAGCTGTGAGGAACCACAGATTAAGGTGGGAATAGGTGAGTCCAGAGACATGGTGAAGCTGTTGACATGGGTGAAGGTTGGAGCATCTTAGGGATGGGATGGAGGGATTGAAGAAACATCCTTATCTGCCTAAAACAGGATCCTTGGGCTGGAACGTAAAGGACAGGATGGGCCTGGGTTCATCTGATCTCTGTGTGACTGAAAGGGAAGGTACAAGCAACATAAGCAGAAGAGGCCAAAAACTGCAAGCTCCAAATGGGGTTGAAGGCTGGGTTTAAAAGGACATTGGACTTTGCGGTTTCTTATTTTTTAGACTTCTGTGTTAACTCCAAAAGGGGAATGAATTGAGAGGTACCCTGGCTGGAGGACTAGGCCATGAACAGTGACAGACCAAAAGACTGGAGCGGGGAGTTAAACGGAGAGACCCCCTACAACAGAATGGATAAAACAGGAGGATAAAATTACAAGTACTACTTTCTATGGACCAGGCTCTGCGAGGAAGTAAAGGTAGTGAATGTAATGCCATTACACCAGATTTACTCCTATGCTACAGATATCAGTCTATCCCTATCAAATAGGGAAACAACTACACATGTAGAAGCGTCCTATCCTGATTAAATCAGGGAATCATATTTTCCCCCACGGATTAGATGGCTTTTTTAAAAAAAATGTTTGACCTGTCTTCTGTGACTTATGTTCACAGTGAGTTGACTTCTTTGTATGTTCTCATAGATATCACTTTCATAAGCTGGCTTCAAAAAGTTTCCTATTACTCTATTTGGCTGAGTTTGAGAATTGGTTGTTTTGCCTAAAATTGGCTGGTTACTGAGACTTACTGTAAGTCCTACAATGGAAAGACACTTTTTTTCCTGCAATAGAAAATGTAGTCTCTCTTCCCTTCCATTATAAGAATAACTGGACACTTTTATGGGAAGTTTTAATCATCTTGAACAGAACTTCCGGCGGTGCCTAGCGAATAGCACTTCTTCTCTTGGGCAGATCCTGGGAGAATTATTTTCTTATCCATCATAAACACATTCTTTGCTAATATAAAATACAAGTGAAAGGGAAACAACTTACTTTGTGTGACCAGATCTGTATTGTTTGCCTACGTGAATATCTGCAAACATTTTGCTAAATATATCACAGCAAAAAAAAAAAAAGAAGCTCCTTGCTGATTATCTTCCTCATGCATTATAACCAGCTCCTCTCAGTCTGCTGCTGAGGATAATCTCTCCCACCCACTTGTCCACTTCTCCCACATGCATCTTCAGGTTTCTTTCCATGCTGACCTTTATATGTGGAACAACCTGTCATCATATATTACATAGCCATTATCCATTCTCCTTCAAATGTCTTATTAACCCCTATAACTACGATGGCAAACTGCCAGGCAGGTAGTTGTCCACATACCTTATTAAACCAACTCCAAATTCTGAAGTTACCAAATTATATTTATATATATGCAAATATGAGTTCTTCTTACTTCTTCCCCTTCTCCTCTGTACAGTGTGTTATAAACTCTGTGATGCATCTTTGTTCGTATTGAGATTATAAAATCTTTGGGGTAGGGACTGCCTTTTAATATATGTTTATACAAAGCCCAGCACAATGAAGCCTCTGGGTGTGAACAGAACACTAGTAATAATGTGGAATAGATTATATGGAAATTATCATGGAAAACTGAAGTCTAAAATTCTCAACTCCACTTTCTTCCGGCTTTTATGTCTTTGGACCATCTGATAATTAACAACACAATGGGAAATTATCTGCAAAAACAAGGTTGTGGTTTTCCTTTTACATACACTAGTTGTAATCTAGAATCATTCCACTGACTCTTGATTTACACTGATGTAACTGAGACTAGAACCAGTCCATCCATGAGCTCTTTATGGTTTATTTTTTTATCAACTGTACTCCTTGTGCTTCGAGTATAAAACCTTAGGGAGAAAAATTCATTTGACAAAAAATGTTGATGTTTCTGGGTTGTCCCCCATCAAATTACAGTCTCCCTACCCTCTTTCTCTATCTTTCTATCCCCCGCCCCCATTCTCTACCAGGTTTCTGTTTATTCCTTGTTCTCGCCTCGTTTTGCTCTGTCTTTTCTGCCTCATTTGATTTTTCTTTTCTTTGGTCCTGTCATGGAGCAGCTTTGATTCAGAGTATTCCCCTTGTCAATATAAGAATATAGCATGTAGCATTTTTAGCACTGTGCTCAGCACATTCTTGATCCCTGTGTAAAGTACACTTGTGCCTGATGTTTCATTTTTTTATTATTTTTCCACATCCATGTCCTCTCTGCAATTTATGCCACAGCAACTTTGCTTATTGAAAACTTTGCTACTCTATGACTCTGAGTCAAAGCTATAAAATAATTACCTAAGTAGGAACTAGATGATAGAAACAGAAATTTCAGTTCTGTGCAGGAGAGAGGTGTGGAGGAAGGGGAAAAGAAAGGGAAACACCTAGAAATACTGTGATTTCTGATAGCAGCCTGATAGAGCAGTCACAGAATAGAAATGATGCATATTGATAGCCTACCTTGATAGACAATTATAAGCCATGACTAAATAAGAGAGGAAGATAATAAGTCATAAGGCATCAAACTGATTTTAAATGAAAAGTGAAGTTAGTCACATTATGGAAACTTTTAAACCTTCCACAGAACAACTACCTTTTACCATAATAATCCTCTGTACTGAATACCATGATCGTTTTGACGTAAAAAGTAAACTACCCCATCATGGGAGAGAGATCTGCAAGTCTCAGGGTCTGCTAGCCTAAGTAGAATGTATGCATTAATAACCTGTTATATTTATTTAATGGTGTATTAATTTCATTTTCATCATCCTTCATGAGCCCAAATTACATTAAAGAATCTCTTTAACCAGGGGGAAACAAAGTAGCCATTCTGCTGCTGCCCCACTTTGCAGTTTGTATTAGGAGAAGTGAGAAATAACTTCTCCAACTGAAGCTACAGTGTAGGGAGATAGTGGCTACCTAGTTAGAAAAGTGACTGGAACTCTAGGCTTGACTAATAATCCTGTTCTCGTGAAAAAGACGCACTGTTACAATATCCTAAAGAGGTAGTTCTTCGACAGTGTCACTAGTAATCAGGACTGTAGATATGTGTTTTGTCCAAATCATGGTTCTGGCAGCACAATGCATTCTTGCCCTGTGCAAGCATTGGTTCAGTACAAAGAGCAGAATGTCACATATCATAGCTCCACTATTACTTCTGTAACGTCTTGGACTTTGCTTGATAATCTTTCAGGCAAGTACCGCCCTGGTCCAGTCCTGTTTAGATTGTGAGACTTAAATCATGGGCCAGGATTTAATCTCTCACAGCACCAGCAGTACATCGTGCAGTCCAATCTTCGTCTGAGGTTAATAATAATACTCTTATCTGCATCATAATATAGCATGAAATCCGCAAGGACAGATAGAAGTTAATTAGTTGATTAAGTTCAATCCATGAGGTGACTGATTGGTTTGTGCCTGAAAGAAAAAAAATCCACTTACGAAAGTGTGGCAGCCTCTGGCAAAGGATACTCTACTTCAAAACTTAAAGGTATTATTATATTCTGATTTTTTTTTATTAAGAAAAAGGCATTTTAAAAAAGGATCTCCCAGCTGTCTAAAAATAGAGCAATCCTTTGATTTTTATACCAGATATGTCCTTATCTGATAATAAAAAGGAAAGAAGGGTGTGACTTTTGGAATGTCAGAAACCGCCTCAGTTTCTTCCCTGTCTAACGTGCCCACTAGAGTGAGCCACCATGTCTAAAGGACTAGCTAGCTTGTTGCTAAGATACACAGTGGAGTAGGTTCCTGCTGCCACTCAAGCTGTTGAAACTAACAGAATGGAGGCAGCATGCACTAGTAAGAGCTATCTGATTGAAAAGAAAATTATTTTATCATCTTGTGGGTTTTTTGGGGAAGTTGAGCAGAGACATTATTTAGACAAGTGAGTAGTTTTTAATGACGATGGCAGCAACAACCAGAGAGAGGATGAGAAGAGGGGGAGAAAGCAGGGCAAGGGAAAATAAAAGGAAGGAGGAAAAAAGAGAGCAGAGTTGTAAAATTCTTTCCTGTTTGTTGTAGGGAAAGAAAAAGATTTGGGTTTTCTATACCTGTCAGTGGTATAGAAAAAATGGCCTAAAAAAAAAAGATGGACCTTCTTATTATAGATTATATAGCTCTGAGTTTTTATGATTTCACTGACAGCCATACACAATACCTAGATTTCTTTCTCTCTTCTTCCAATATACATGAGGAGTTTTATAGTCTGGTACTATTTCTCCCCTTACTGTTCTTATTCTATTATCTCTATATATTTATAAGTTATAGCTCTGTCTTTTTTCCCTCTCAGTTTCTGTTAAAATGAATCTCCCTCTTCCAGCATTCTCTTGACTGTCCTAAAACTCCGTCTTGTTGTTTTGTTTTTTTTCAAATCAGACAGCACTCCAACCATCTGATGTGTTGTACTACTTATATTGATAGGATGGAGGAGAAGCTGGAGCCTATACTGTATCTTTCTGTATGTCAACACTTATATCTGCTTCAGTTGCACAGCAGGTGAATCATTGCCAAAATTCCTTGAAACTAGTGCAGTTGCAAGAACAAATCAGTAAATATGTTTTTTGATACTCTAGCAATGGAGCTCTTGGGTTTTTTAAAAAATTATAATCGTTGCTCCAACAAAAGTGTGCTCACTTCTTTATGCCCAGTATGGATTTTATCTTTGCGTACACTGAGTTGTTAGTTTAACATCTTCATTCCTGATTTCTGATGTATTTTGCTCTGTAGAGCCATTTACTGGTTCTTCATGGCATGCTATGTTATATCTAATTATAGACTGAGTTCAAATTTCTAGTTCAGTTCAGAGTTTATAATCCAATACTTAAAGAAACAGAAGGTAATTAGGTTAATGGGAGCTAATGGCTGCAGAGCACTTTGGAAAACCAGGCCAATCTGTAGGAGCCAAATATGGACATTGAAATTAGAAGCACTTATTTAGAAGCCATATTCAGTTCTCATTTCTTATCATGTTGGCCTAGGCCTGTGTCTGAAGGCTGACTTTTACTTCTATTTTGAATTTTCGGCAAGTGCCCCCGGGGGGGAGGGGTGTGTGTGCCAACATTTTGACCGATATTTCAAACGTCAGCTACTTCATCCTTCCTGTTCATCCAGCCAAAAAATAAAAACCAAAACACACCCTACATGAAACCTGAGGTTTAATAATCTTTTAAGCTTCATGAAATCCCACTTCATATGAGGCTTTGCTCCATCCTGAAGGCCTACTGAGCTTAGAACTCTATCCACTGAAGATTTTTTTTAAGTTCAAGCACATGATATCCTGAGAGGTGCAGAAATGCAGAGCATCCATCCCTCCCACAAACGTCTATGTAGGTTGCAGTTACTCAGTGATTTTCAGGATGAAGAAGATGGCCAATATATTATTTTAATTCTAGATATACTCATTCAAAATCTTTGGCAAGCTAGATGTTTGAAAAAGAAGAGACACAAAGCTAAAGAAACAGAAAAAGGAGCATGCTGCTTCTCCAAAATGGTTTGTTCTTTACAAATCAGCATTTTCTGACTGACCAACTCCACTCCACACCCCTGCCTAAAACACAAACAAACCCTGTTTAGTCAGAAAATTTCTGACCAGCTCTACTCTAAAGTCTTCACACCTGCCATTAAACCACTTAGTGCATGAAATTAGAGAAACATATTACTTTGAAAGGTCTGTTCTAAGAGCTGAATTTTGAAATCCTAATTAGGGAAGCCTCCCATAGAGTACAGGAAGGATGGGGTTATCAATAGTGCTCAGTATTGGACCAACACTTCCCACTAAAGTCAAAGGTAAAACTCTCAATGGCTTTATTTGTAGTAGCCAACAATGAAGATTTTTTAAAAAGGCCCATCCTAAATCACCCAATGATAAATTGTGCATTACGTGGTGCATAAGCTGCCCTGACCCAGGAACAGTGAGTCTGTAAAAGGTTTGTGAGAGTGGGTGTGTATGTAGTCCAAGTCAAAAATAAGAATTGCAGATTTGGGTCCAGTTTCACAGCTATGTTCACTGCATAAGAGATGTATCACATTCAACAGTTTCACTGTGGCTTAAAATCTGATAGGGAATCAAACGCTGAGTAATTGATTCTGCATTCTCACTAATCATGGTACCCCATCTGTACATTTTCTAATAGATGAGTTCTATTGTAATGTATAAATCATTTTGACGAGTCGCTTCACTTTAACTGGGAAGCTTTATATATAACAGGCCAAATAAACATTAGGAGAATTGTGTCTGTTGTTGCTTTCACATTCTATTACCTTTTTGCAAAGAAAATGAGCAGATGTATGAAGACACCAGCATAGATTTAGGGTTAGAATATTGGGTACTAATTTTCAGATGACTAGAAGTTGAAACAGCTATGAACATCTTCAATGTTGCTGAGACAAATCACTTCTCAGTGTCCAGGCTGTATTAGCTGGATGCCATGGATATCTGTGAGGGGAAATCTGCCCTCCTCAGCAGAGACTATTCAAGAGACTCTGCAAAAGCTTCTGGAGTAGCACCTATAGCTCCATCCCTTCATCTCTTACCCCACCCCATCCTTGTCTAGTTTGGCCACTGCTACGCAATGAGTTTCTGGGAAGTTGAATTCTGTGTCATGTAGGTCATAGACAGCTATACTAGTGAGGAAGGTTCAGATTTGAAACCCTGATGATGATGCATATTGTTACAATTGTGTATAATAGAATTTTTTCTCCTTTTAAAATAAGCATAGGAAATTAAATAAATAAAAATTAAAAGACAGTTATTTAATTTGCAAAATCAAGAACCTGAAATGCTGAATCTAATCTTAATTTGGACTCTCTTTGTGTGTATGCATTATGAGACAGTTTTCATTTGCATGATCATATCATTATTTTTTTCCACAAGAATCCTGCCTCATTCAGTACACAGGATGGATGCACAACTGAACAGATTTAAGATTACATGAGCAGTCTCAGATTTGGCATTTCCTAACTTTTGAGTTCTTAATTTGTCACCTATATAATTTGCTTTTAAAATATTTTGTGTACGTAATTTGTTATTTATATTGCAGTGAGCCAGTAAAGACATATGTAACACACAAACCCTGCCCAAAAAATATGAGAGTAACCTTTACAATGGGAGGAGAAAAACTTTTTCCATGGAGCTAATCTTTTATGAATTTAGTGTTGGATACTTTAATACTAAACGTTCCTATAATAGCTTTATTTTTCTGTTTCACCTCCTGTGCCACCAAATTCCCCACCAACTGTGATGTCACAATCCTTATATTCAATCGCAAGCTATTTATAGAGCAACAACAGAAAAACAGTGCAGAAGAAGGGTCCCAGAGAAATATTTGTGGGACAGCAAACCCAGGAATCCCAATATATTGGACAAACCTGTGATCATGGCATTTTCTGTATGTTATTTAAATTCTTTGAAGAGGCTCTAGCCTTCACTTCTCTTCCAGCAAGACTCTGAATAGACTATATCTGCTTTAACGCACAGGAAAATACTATAGCTCGTGTTTACTATGATCTATAAGTGATCAGATACCACTGTGATAGGCACATTGGAAATACCTGGTTAGATGAAATTATCAATTTGGCCATGCACTTGATGACTGACCTTGGACAAGTCACTGAGGCCAAAGTATCCAAAGCTATATGACTAAATAGTTGTTCTGATTATCACAGGGACTGAGTACTCACAGCTCATGTCTGACACTCAGTTTCCACACTATATTTTGGGAGCTTACTGTATGTACCCTTTATCCCTTTCCCCTTTAAAATCCAAGAGTAAAAATGGCAATATTCAGGTCACTGTTAATTTTTTAAAAATCTGAGCACTTTCCTCTTCTGTCATTCCAATATATAGGCTGAATTTGTGACAGAGTCATCTAGCTGGAAGAGGTGATAAAATATCAAGTTACAATTTCAGAAATAATGTTACAAATATATATCATGTTCTGACAGATAAATTGAACCTATTTTAAGTAGCGGTCCGTCGACTTTCCAAGGTGGAAAAGGCTGATGTATCTATTTTGGCACCTCTTTTTCAATGACACTTGTCACAGTTTAAAATAAAAACAGCTCATTTGTGTTTTGGAGGTGAGGGGGTGGGATACATTGAAATGTGAAGACTGGCACATACCACAAGCCCCTCAACAGGTCACAGGTACTGAAGAGAACATTTTTTATATCTAATTTTTTGATGATTAGGACCTAGGAAAGGGGACATTTGTAATCACATATTTTCACATTGTGAAATGAAAAGATTGTGCAACTCCAGCACATTGCATTACCCAGGATGCATTCCTTCACTGCCTCCCTTTCAAGCTGGGCATACGGCATTCAGTCACTCTCATAGTGTCACAGCATGTAATCCCAATATCTGTGGGAATCCTCTCTGTCCCCCCTCCCCTTAATCTTTTTTTCTGACATAACCATTGAGAGAGTGACCTTAACTTGGCTATTATTCTCAGTGGAATAATAGAGCTTTCGCTCTTATTTTTAAACAGGGAACAAATTGGTTTATGATTAGCTTATTTATGTTTTCACTTACTGGAGGATCCTCCACAAAAAACTAGTCTCTTACAAATCTTTGTAGGATGTGCAAATATTGCTAGGAATGACGGTAGGTGCCCTGCAAACATAATCTCAGCCCCAATCAGTCTGTCTTCTACATCAGCCTTTCTTAACTCAATACCCTTTCATCACCCATTCCTGCTCTACTTACTACTTTCTCTCTCACCTCCTTACATACATGATGCTAACTCCTAATGATTCCCACGTTAATCTACTCCACCACTCATGTACACCCCCCCAGCATATTCACTGTTGTGTCTCTGTTACTCCGTTAAATGAGGAAGCAGACACTTGCCAACAAGAAATTTCCACTCCACCTCCCCAGAAATTTGGGGAAAAGGAAGCACCACATGCCACTGGTGCCAAGGGAATCTTGCCATAACAGGCAAAAGAAGGGAAGGGCAGAATGGCCAGGGTGAGTCTCTGGTAACCTCCTTACAGTAGAGTTAATGGGCCACCTTGAATGGTCCCTTGAAGTATGTGTTAACTACTTATTCTAAAAATATGTTCCACCTTCTATTTAGCTGTGACTCCCTGAGTAAATTTCCCACACTTGAAGAAGAGCTCTGTGTAAGCTCAAAAGCTTGTCTCTTTCACCAACCTTTTATGTTCCTTTGGCAAGCACATAGGTATTGGGGTAGTAATAACCTTAATTCACTCTTCATACCTGCGAGCCTCCACAAACATGGGATGGGTGCAGGCACAGAATGGACGGCCAATGAAACACAGCTCACTGGAGATGTTCTACCATAGAGAGAGATGAATTTAGGAGGTGATGCTAAAAACCACCCAGAGGATGTTTGGTTTGTCTTGCATATTCCATGTGGCCACAGAAATTGTCCCCACTCTGTAATGCTGCAAAACTGTTGGATGTGAAAGAAACTCTGGAAGGAGAACCTCATAGGTAACATAGAGTAATCTATCCAGCTGCCTCCAGTTGAATGTGGTATAAAGTGAGTGGTTGCATCAAAAGCTGTTACTTTAATACAGCCAAGCTCCAGCAGCATTGCATAGAATCTGTGGAGTGTAAGCACTCTAACAAACTCTGCTAGAAATGCTTAATTCTACACTTACATTTCTCATGAGAAAGTGTCTCAGACCTAAAGGTTGAATTCTTGGCACAATCTCTTGACCTCCGATGTAGCCCATACAGAGATGCCTCTACAGGTTTTAAGACTGCATATCAGAAAGGGCTGAACACGGGAGGGGGGGCATGAAATATGTTGTATCTCTCTGATCTCTTTGAGAAGAAGATCAACTCAGCCTACAGCTGAGTTACTGTTTCTTCAGAATCTCCATCACAGCCTCAGGGCAGAATGTCCAGGT
Organism: Mesoclemmys tuberculata; assembly: GCA_007922155.1. NCBI lineage: Eukaryota > Metazoa > Chordata > Testudines > Chelidae > Mesoclemmys > Mesoclemmys tuberculata. Next base: position 3,556,237 of record ML675617.1, on the reverse strand, counting down.
GGAATCTCTGGTAGCCTCCTTACAATAGGCTTTGTGCTGACAAAGACTGAAGAGACCACAAAGGCCCAGAATCAATGCAGAGATAGTGACCCTCTGTGCAGAGGACTCTAGCTTCACAAAGATCACTCAGCAAGTTTGGGGTGGGTCCCATGGCATATTCTTCCAGAAAGAATGATGTGAAATGATCATCATCTATCTTAGGTATTTAGATAGACCTCATCACTGTATATGAGTCAATAATGCATTTGTCCTCACGAGACCTGAAAGAGATAGGGAATTATTGTTTTCCACATGGGGAACAGAGTCACAGCAAAACTAAGGGCCAGATGTATAAAGATATTTAGGCCCTTGAAGAAGCAGAAACGTGCCTAGTGAGATATTGAAAAGCTTTTGAAAATACCAGTAGATCCCTGTCTGCTTCTTTATGTATCTAAATACACTGAAAAACCTGTGCCTAAGTGACATACCCAAGGTCACACAGGAAATCCGTGATGGATCCAGATTCTCAGGCTAGGGACCTAACAAGTAGAATTCCTCCCCTCATCCTCATGGAGGTTTCTCTTTCAGGCCTGGTCTACTCTTACCTGGAAATTCGGTGGCAGTGCTTCTATTTTGTACAGTGTCTTCACTGCCCTGCAGCACTTGAGGAGGTGGTTTTACTAGGTCGACCTCCTGATTGATTGAGTAGGCATTCCCAAATTGATCCAGAAAGATCGATCTGATGGCAGCGACTCTGCCGCCGTCAGTGTAGACATACCCTCAGAGACCCTTCCCTGGGTTTTACCCTGGAAAGGGATGACTGGGTCATAAATATTTAAATATGGCTTGTCCACTGGCAAAATAACTCCTGTTCAAGAAGCAATAATATTTAATCAAAATGATGTGAAAATAGGCTGCACAGGAAATGTGCCAGCTAAATTACCTTTTTAGCTTGCAACACTGGATATCAGAGCCATGACAGATTCACAGCAACTCCTCACTGTGTCTGATCCTGAATGATTAACCTCTGTGAATGCTTTCTTTTACTCTTGGCTTGAGTATACATATTTCACATCAAAGTGTTCAGCCCACTAACAATTTAATGGGTTAGCATGTTTGGTATTTTTTTGAACAGATGTGATGCATTTGGAGTCAATTTTATTTTTTTTAAGAAGACTCAAGTTCTAGGCACAATAATTTATGCATAACTGCATACCAATTACTCAATTTGTGCACACAGATCTAGTGTAGTGGACGCCTCTCGCTGGACGGCAGTTCCAAACTTCCACCCCTTGCCTTGGAGTAGAGACCCCTTCTGCAGCCTTTGAGGAGGTAGGAATTCACCCAAAAATCACTTGAAATGTCTTGATGAGTAACAAACAATCCTCTTTATCAGTAGCAGTCATAACCTTCATCAGTAAACAGACACAGTGTCCCTCCAGCTTCAATCCCTGAGCTATTGACCATGAGTGGGGATTGCACAGCATCACAGAATTCTTTGTGTAGGCCTTGAGTTTCCAATAAAGCTTGCCTGTAAAGGCCAAATCCTTCTCACCTTACTTGTGCAAATAGTCCTCTTGATTTCACTGGGCCTGCCTGTGAGAGTGGGCGAGCAGAGTTTAGTACAAAACGTTATTAAGTCTCTCTCATAAATGAATTAGTGTCTGTGAACTTAAATCCCACTAATTACTCTGAGTTTCTAATTTCTAAAGTCTATGTGTAACGTATTTCTTAATCTTTACTCAATAGTGATCCGTGAAAGCTTAGTTGTGCAGCTCAACATATAATCTTCCCTGGACAAGCTTAATGGGAGAAAAGGCAAATACTGTAGGATAAAACTTGCTTATCTCTCAGAGCTTGTTATATTTGGATTTAATTCAAACCCTTCCATTTTATTCACCACAACCAGAGAAGATCACAGGTTTGTTAAAAAATGGAGTAAAAAGAGATGAGAGCTTCTAAGAGTTCCATCATTTGTAATCTACTGCCACCGTGCAGTTATATTAAGCTTTTGCTGAACACTCTGGTGCAGATCTTAACTTGGGAACATTTTTCATTATTCAGGCAAATTACACTGCAACAACTCAATTTAACACTTTTGGTCATCGAAAAATTCACTACTTGATGATGCCATGATAAAGAGTTTTTTTAGTTAACACCTGTCAAGGAGGAAAATAAAATTTTAATCAGCACTAATACTTAATGCTCCATTATGATGATTTTATATCCAGCCTGAATTTTGGTCTCAGTGCAATGTAGTTACACCAGTGCAACTGGTAGTAGAACCGAGCTCTTTGATACTACAGGGATGGAAGCACTATAAGAATCTATATAGATAGAATGTGGCCTACATTTTCCCTCAGCCCTACTCACACATCGTTTTTGTATGCATATTATTCTGGAAAAATAGGTCCTCAATATACAATCTCATACAATCTATCTTTAGATACAGTCTACCAAATGCTTACATGAAGTTGACCTGGGAAAAACTGCTGACAATTTTGTATGTGAAAATGTATGCAAAATATGACAATATTCTCTTTTGCACCTTGACTATAATTGATTTTTTGCACCTTGACTATAATTTCATTTGTGTCTGTGTATGTAATGTAAAGAGAATGGTATTTTTGTTCATTTGTAGCAAAGCCTGCAGTGTTTCAAAAAAGCTCCTTTTGTTTGTCATTTCAGCCTAAACGGTAGTGAAGGAAAACTGAGAAGACTGGAGAATGTGGAAGATCATAACCCTTGAATTTTATTCCCAGTTCTACTATGTATTACTCAGTTAATAGTACTATGTATGTAAATAGGACTTTGCAAACATTATATATTTTAAGTATCCCAACAACCCACAAAATAGTAGTATCCATATCCCAGTTGTACAACTGCAAAAATAGATTACTTCTTTTTTTTTTAATAATGGGAAAAGTGTAACGTTTTTCTACTACCCTGCTGAACTGCTCAAATAGTAACAATCACAAACAAACAAAACAAAAGATTTACCCTTGAGCAGAGACTAATAGTAGAAAATTTTGGACGAAGGGGCATAAATGAGTCAGCAAGTTAAAACCAACTGACCAAACAGTGTTTAGAATAGGAACACTTTAGACGATCTTAACTGTAGCTATCACTAACATACCTGCCACCATAACATACACTGCAACTAACACTGAGCAAATAACTGATTTTTTTTTTGGTTTGGTGGCTCAATTGAAAAAGTTTTTTAAAAGTGTTTAGTTTTGAACTAAAACTTTTTTCCCCAGTTTTTCTCAATATAACAAAAAATAAACCAAAAAGATTGAGTTTTGATTAAAATGAAATATTTTGAATGTTGATTCGACTTGATAGTTCATTCTGAAAATGTGATCTTTGAACTGACAGTTTGTTTAAAGAATATCATTTTAAGACAAAATATTGAAAAGAAGCATTTCAACATTTTCAGAAAGTTTTAAGTTTGTTTTTCATGTCAAACGATTAGCTGAATTTGATTGGAATTTGTGAATAGTTTTAGTGTGTCACCTAAAAATACATAACCAAAAAATACATCTAGGCAAGGATCCTGTTTTACAACAGTGGCCAATGCCAGATGCTTCCAAGGGATTAAATAGAACAGGGCAATCATCAAGCCATCCAGTCCCAATACTCTTGCAGTCAGAGACGGAGGGACACCCAGAGCATAGGGTGGCATCTCTGATTTCTTGACTAACAGCCATTGATGCACCTACCCTTGATGAACTTATTTAATACTTTTTTGAACCCTGTTATATTTTTGGCTTTCACCACATCCCCTGGCAATGAGTACCGCAGGTTGACTGTGTGTTGTGTGAAGAACTTCCTTTTATTTGTTTTAACCTTGCTGTCTATTCATTTCATTGGGTGTTCCCTGATTTTTCTGTTATATGAAGAGGTATATAACACTTTCACTTTCTCCACATCATTCATGATTTTATAGACCTTTATTTTATATCCCCTTAGTCCTCTCATTTCCAAACTGACAGTCACAGTCTTTTTAATCTTTCGTCATCTGGCAGCTGTTCCATATCCTTAATTAGGAGTGTACATTGGAATAAAAATTTTGCTGCTTTTGGAAGGGCACATTCTGTACCTCTAGGGCCAGAAGAGTTTGCTCTTCCTGCTGTGGGCTGGAGGAGTTCTGTGTCCCTGACAGTTATTGGGGGAGGGAGTGCATGCCCCTGTTTGCCCCCCTATGTGCATGCTGCTCGCTTTAATCATTTTTGTTGCCCTTCTCTGTACCTTTTCCAATTCTAATATATCTTTTTGAGATGGGGTGACTAGAACTACACACAGTATTCAAGATGTGGGCCTACCATGGATTTATATATTGGCATTATGGTATTTACTATATTATTTTCTATCTCTTTCCTAATGATTCCTTATATTGTTAGCTTTGTTCACTGCCACTGCAAATTAAGTGGATGTTTTTGGATCACTCTCCACAAAGACTCCAAAATATTTTTCTTGAGTGATAACAGCTATCTTGAGTAATTTGGGATAATCTGCAAACTTTGCTACCTCCCTTACCTCTTTTTCAGATCATTTATGAATAAGCTGAACAGCACAAATCCCTGGGGACACCACTATTTACCCTCTCCATTCTGAAAACTGAACATTTATTCCTACCATTTGTTTCCTGTTTTTTTAAACAGTTACTGATGTATGGGAGGACCTTCCCTCTTACCCCATGACTGCTTAGTTTACTTAAGAGCCTTTGGTGAGGGACCTTGTCAAAGGCTTGCTGAACATCCAAGTACACTATATCCACATGTTCGTTGACTCCCTCAAAGAATTCTCATAGCTTGGTAAGGCATCACGTGCCTTTACAAAAGTCATGTTGAGTATCTCCCAAGAAATTGTGTTCATCTATGTGTCTGATAATTCTGTTCTTTACCCTATTTCAATCAATTTGGCCAATACTGAGGTTAAGCTTATTGTGTTCACATGTGGAGCATTTTTTAAGAAGTGGTATTATATTATCTATCATCCACTCATCTGGTACAGAGCCTGATTTAAGTGATAGGTTAGATATCACAGTTAGTCATTCTGCAATTTTATATTTGAGTTCCTTCAGAACACGGATGAATACCATCTGATCTGTTAATTTATTACTGTTTAATTTATCAGTTTGTTCCTAAACCTCCTCTATTGACACTTTAATCTGGGACAGTTCCTCAGATTTGTCACCTAAAATGAGTTGCTTAGGTGTGAAAATCTCCCTCACTTCCTCTGCAGTGAAGATTGAATCCAATGCAAAGAATTAATTTAGCTTCTCCATAATGGTCTTGTCTTTCTTTAGTACCTTGATTGCCCAGTGGCCAGTGATTGTTTGGCTGGCTTCCTGTTGTGATGTACTTCAATCTTTTTCTTTTAGTTTTTGAGTCTTTTGCTAGCTTCTCTTCAAATTCTTTTTGGCCTGCCTAATTATACTTTTACACTTGACTTGCGGGAGTATATGCTCCTTATTCTTTTCCACAGTGTGATGTGACTTCCAGTTTTTAGAGGATTTTTTTTTCCCCTCTAACTACTTCTTTAACTCTGCCGTTGTGGCATTATTTTGGTCCTCTTCCTATTCTTTTTAATATGGAGTATATATTAACTTTGAGTCGCTATTTTGGTGTTTTTTAAAAGTTTTCATGCACCTTGTAGGCATTTCACTCATGCAGGACATTACCTCAGTAATAGATAGAGATAACTTACTAACGTTGTAACATGGACTGATTATTTGTAGCTGTTAGTTCTCAAAAGAGATTATTTTAAAACTACATGTAAAGGCCTTTATGTACAGACAAAATATGGGTAAAGTAAAGATGGGAAATAATGTGTTTAATTCTATTTAAATAGGAAATGTTATTTTTTTCTTTGTACATTTTCTTAGGAACATTTTAATATTTTGAGTTATTGAAAAGTGGCCAGTACTAAGTGATAAATGTGAGTTCAGAAAAGGGTCTGCATAACCACAGAGCTAAATTTAACTTACATTTTCTGATCTTCATTGGGCTGTCCACATCTGTCCTTTGTGCTCTTTAGCCAGGTCTCTACATCTTTTCAGCCTGTGTTCTCTCCTGATTGGTGTAGTTGGCAACTTCCACAGATAGTCTATATAGATTAGGTACATACTCAGCTGCCTATTTTATAAAAGTTTGCCCATTACCATGGTGTCTGAATACTTTTGACAAAAGAGAAAAATATACTGTTGGCAGAAACAAATTTAAAATTAATTTTGTGATTTTTTAAAAAGATGAATGGATGAAATCCTAGCATCTTTTAATTTAATGGCGAAACTCCCACTGACTTAATCAGGTGAGGATTTCATCCTGTATGTATAAAGTGCGACTATGATAATGTGTTAGTGATTGTTATTTTGGGAAAACGAAGTTAGATCTCAAAGCAGTGAGACATCTGACAGTGAGTTCTATAGTCATCATGGAAATTCTCTCTAATGAACATATAAAATTTATCCTTTTTGTCAACAATATCATTTTTCTAGTGGAGTGAAGCTGTTATGTAAGGTGAGCAGATCGCTCAAGTAGCTAGGACTGATGCCATGCCGGGCTTTGAAAATCAGTACAGAGACTTTCAGCTAGTCTTTGTGTTCAGTGGACAACCAGCGTAGATGTCAAACAGGGTGATGTTTTCCCAATAACCTGTGTTAGGACCTGAACGAAAGCTCACTGAAGTAATTTATTTAAGCAGACTTTGGATCAGGATCTTACTAAGAAGATGAGCTTCCACATTGTGTCCCAGCAGTGCCTTTCCTCAGAGTATTGCATTTCATTCCTATACGGAATTGTAGAAATTAATTCTAGAAGGGAAAACTTCAAAATCAAATTAAATGATGGCATACATTACGCTTGTATTTCACTTCGCTACAAGAAAATGGGAATTTATAGATTATGAATGAGAACAAAAGAGACCCCTAATCATTTGATTTAATAGTTATTGGAGCTGGATGAAAAACAGGTAAATAATTTGACAAAAAAATTCAAATTATCTGAATTCATTCCCATTTTGCAAGGTTAAAAAGTATCTGTTTTCCATTTTCTTTGAATTCTTTTGCAAATTTGAAATTGTAATGAATATAGATATTGTATCTATATCATTTTCAAAATCACTATAAAATATTTCATTTAATTAACATTTTATTTTCTTACTGAAGGCTAGATCCATTGATGGGATTTAGACTCAGTGTTGCAGCACGTGACTTTAGCATCTAAAGCAGTGGTTCCTAACCCATGGCCCACAGACCAAAAGTGGCCCGTGGGCTCTTTCAAAGCTAACTGCAGAAGGAAGCCACTGCCTAAGTACCCAGGCAGTGTGCGTTGCCGGTGCAGGCTCCTTGCTGCAGCCAGGGGGATGGATGATCAGCACTCCCCTCCCCTTGGCTGTAGCAGGGAGCACAGCAAAGCAATCTGCATGGGTCCCTAGGCACTGGAGTCCTCCCTGCTGGAGCCAGAGGAAAGGGAGCACTTAAGAACAGGATCCATAAAAATCAGCAAGCTGAGTGGGGAGCCACCTAAGTCAGCCAATAAGAAATGCCAAGGAGAGACCTAAGTCCCACCCCTCAAAGAGTCTTAAGCACCTAAGCCTGACCTGGAGGGAGATGCCTGTCTTCTCTTGGAATTCACAGCCATGAACTCTCTTCTGGAGTGTTGTAATAATTTAGATGGAATAAAAAGGCCTAAAGAGTTAACATGAATCTTTAATTGTCCAATATTAGAGGTTTTTAACCAGGGTTTGGGGTTTGGTATACGGAGATGTCAGCCTGCTTAATACCATGGCAAACACACCATTGAATTTTTTTTAACCATTTATTAAAGATAAGAAGGAAAAACAATGAAAGCATTTGAAATGTAATAATGCTTTCATTTTAACAAAGCCGCTTATTCCCTTTCCCTTTAGCTGACAAGAGTTTTTAAAAAGAAAACCCCATATTTGCCAGCCATCTATATGGAAATCACTCTCCTTTCTTGGGGAAAGAGAAGTTAGTTGAGATGGGATGGAGCTGTCATTGTTGCTGTTATTGTGAAAGTCCAGTCCCATTTCCTAGAAGGCAAACAAGAGAAACGCGCACACAAAGGCAAATAAAAGAATAACAAAGACAGAAAATGCGATGTCCGTCTGAGGTGTTGACTCTCACTTGCAGACTCATTGCTGGAAAAAGCACAGGCAGAGCACACAGTCATATCAGCCATCCTGAGACCTGTACCAGCATTGGGCTGTTTAGGGAATGCATTTAGCTGCCTTCATGATCATAAGTTTACAGCAGTGTTGCAAAATATGCAGCCTTGGCCCACTAAACCAGACTCTTCTTAGACAGAAGGAAAAAAAAGCGAGAGGGGAAAGAGATAAAATACAGAAGGAAACATTGGGGGGTGGCCCTAAATACCAGGATTTAGGGTATTGTGTAGTGAGTTTTCTCTCTCTCCTGTTGAAGCCGTTCCACTGTGTGTAAATTAATGAATAGTCATTGGCCATAGACAGAGCAAGAGTGACTTTATAGTCCACTAGCTAGGACACTCACCTAGGATGTGGGAAAAACAAATTCAAGTTCCTGTTCTAAGGAATACCGAATTATTTATACAAAGTAGAACAGCTTTCACAGAAAAGAGTGGTTTAGGTGACAGAGTGAGTGGAGGTTTGAGGATCTGAATTCTGGATTTTGATGCCAGAAGTGACTGTTAGGTGCCTAAATCCCTTTGTGGCTTTAGCCCTGAGTTTTCAGTAATGATTCCAAAAACAATGTAAATATAAAAAATCGGGAAAAATCTTAGCTAATTTTTTTATTAAAAAATTTCATGGGAAGTTTTGCAGAAAATTTAAAATTCTGATTTTTTTTTTGATAAAAGGTTTTCCTTTTGAAAAATTACATTTTTTTGGTTTAAAAAAAGTGTGTGAAAAACTCCAGATAGCTCTATACACTGAGAGCCTTTCTTATTGATTAGGATACCCTGTCAAACTGTTTAGTGATGTTCAATCACTCTTTTAATGCACACTGAGATCTACAGCTAAATATGGCTGTGTAAGTGCTATTACTACTATCATTTTATAAAATGGTATGTTAATTCCAAAACTTACACTTCTCTACATGAAACAGTGAAATAAAGAGTCTACATTAAAAAGTCAATATTTAGCCAGGATTATGACATAGTGTTGTTTTTAAACACAGTTATTTCCTTCTCTAAGTATAGGAAGGTAATTCCAGCATCACAGATAGCACTTAGTGGTAACCGATGCTAAATATTAACTTTTAATGGGATAATCACTGTAATATTTCCTGAAAACATGAATTTGCTAAATAAAAAAATGGGGGTGGGTAGATTATGATTCTCAAGTTGGGTTGGCTGTGGCTGCAAAAGAACAATTTATAAAAAGCAAGACATTAATCAAACAACACAGATCCCCAATATGACTTGAGGTGGGACATATGGTGTTTCTATAATCAGCCCTTGCTGGGACTTTGGAAATAACTAAAGGACTTTCTATCAATTTATCATTACTAATAACAGGCCTTATGATATCCTGTCATTGACAAATGGCTTTGTATGAACATTGGTACTGGCATTTTGGCATATTTTCACAGTCTTATAAATATTGTACATATTTTGCTGAAAAAGGGACTAACAGAGAGCTAGATTGTGGAATATAGGTAGTTCAGGCATTTCAAAATTATAGGCAGAAGCAATAATGATGCATTTACTGACCAAGCTGGAAATTCTGTTTTGTTCACTGTCTGTCCTCATGGCTTTCAAGAACTGTAGTTTAGTTCACTTTTGGTACTAGTAATTTTGGGATCCATACTTCCTCCTGGTTTGTTAACATACATTTTAAATAATTCCACCTGAAACTTCCTAGAAGACCTTCATGTTCACATTATTTTAATATGGTTAACAGTATTTGTTGATAAAAACAAATATTTAAATAACACTTAAATAGTCTGAAGTATTAACAAATGGGTAAGACCGTTTAAAATAAAATTGTTTTTATTAAAAGTAAATTAGGACTGGCTTCAATTTCCAATGCACTTGAGACCTAAGAGAAGAACTTATCAACAAAATGGTACAATTCAACTAAACATTGATTGGTAAGCCCGGCCACTGATGTCTATGGTAGTCTTCTATTGATTTCAGTGGATATTACATCAGGTCCCAAGAGCAGAGAAAAGATGAACACTAAGTAACAGTGTCTTTCCCTCCAGATACTTTATGCTACAGATAAAAAAGTCATAAATATAGTATTTAAATGAATAAAATAAACAAAAAAACCCCTATATTCTGAGTCAAAAATACTGATGGCTTCAGAATTGAAAAAGGTGACACAAATCCCCAACCATCCTGGAAGTCAGTGGAGTTACATCAGAGATAAATTTGGTCAAATGCATTTTTCATATAACAAAGGCAAGTTGAAGCTTACAAATAATACTGCAAAATTAACAGGTTAACCTTCAGGAACTATTTACAAACTGAAAAAGGCAGAGCCTCCTCTGCATTAGGACAGCTCTGTGTTGCTTACCCAGTGTAAAGCTGCCTCAAAACCAGTTTACTTCTCTACAACTCACTGCTGCATAGAGACATCCTCACGTGTGACAGAGTTGCTGTAGCACATCCTCCCCCGCCTTTCTCTCACCAGCCAGTGGAGGAGACATTGCTGGGAGAAAAGGGGTATGCCTAGTGCGTCCCTGTATCAGTGTACCTAGCTACCCTAGTCCTTGGAGACTGGACTGGCATACAGTGGCCCCAGAATCAGAGAAGCACCCACACTGAACACTCCTTGGCTGTAACTGAGGACCTGCCCCAAAATTTCCACAAGGACACTGGCAATTATTAACGGAGTAAGAAATAGGCCTTTCCTTTGCTTCATTCAAAAAAGTCTCACCCTTTGTCTCTTTGGCTTACTCATCATTCTGAACATGTCACAGAGCCACAGACTTCTCATAGCTGTCTGACTCTATCAGATTCGTAAAAGTCAGCTTGTGCTCTTTACCAGCTCTCAGTGGCTGTATTAAATATGAGCATGCTGGTGACTCAGCAAATAACACTCCTATAATGATTTCAGATTCTTGACATGTTAGAGTCTTCTAATGCTCAACTTCCAATTCTCAAAATTGATTGTAAAATTTTACACAGTCAAATAGCTTTTCTCAGCTAGAAAGTTAAATTAAAGAAACCAAACTATTATTATAGTGCTGTACAGGAATGCTTGTAGGATCAAATATAGAACTCCTAGGGGAAAATTTCAAATATAGTGGCTGATTAGGATGGCATTAGTGGCTGTCAAACAAAAATGTAATAGAAGCTAAACAGCAAGATATAAAGATATTGCAGTGAATTTATAAAAATATTTGGTGCATTTCTAGAATGTTTCAGTATGGTAATGAATTAATATCATTTCAAACATTGTGATTAAAATTTCACAAACCTTGAGTTAATGTACCTGACGCTTCCTAATGTCCCAAATAGACTCTAAAGTTTTCATCTATTTTCCTTCTCATATGCATAGGAAAGACTCAAAGCAAAAATTGTCTTCATGCATTGCCATTTCATTCCTCAGTTACCGTATTGCATGTTGGGTTTTTGTTCAATAGGTTTTGTTCATAGTTTAGATAAACTTAACATTACTGGAAAGGGAGGGAAAAATAAAATTCCTGTGTTAAAATCTATTTTAATAAAGGAGTCATGTAAATACTAAATAATGCACAGAGTATGCTATGAAGGTCTGTACAGGTGAAGGCCTGTAAATCTAACTGCATTGTAATAACATTCCTGGAGTATTCATTAACATCAAGAAAGTATGAGAGAAAATCTAGCCATTGTTAATAGTAGTTTTGAGATCATGGGGTTGTAGTAGGCAAATGGTTTAGTCACTTGTGTGATGAATAGAGGTAGTCCACACTTGTTCATATGAAAAGTTTTTAGTTGAAAAATGGCCTTTTGTCCAAAACCAAAACTTATCATAAACTCAGCAGTTTTCAATTTTGATTATAAAATTTGTATAGAAATTTATTAAAAGTTCTTCATCAAAACCAACAATTTTTACAGAAAAGGGAGATTTTAAAAAAAATTAAAATTATTTAGATAAAAATAACTGTAAAAATATTGTAGAGAATTTCACAAGTCCCCAAATATTACATTTCAGATTCTATGAAATGGAAGCACTTTTGACATTTTTTGCAAAATTGTTATCCTGTTTTTCTTCCAACTTTGCCAGTGAGCTGTCTTTTCAGTTCAAGCATGTACATATCAGTAGCCTGATTTTCAGTGGTGCTGAGTACCCATATTTACTGTTGACTTAAATATGAATTCAGGCTTTTCTGAACCTGTATTTTAAGAATCTAAATTAGTTTTAGGTACAGAAATTTATGTACTCCCATTTGAAACTTTTCATCATAACTTGTCCACTGCCAAAGTTACACTGGAAATGTAAAATGTGCTGCTAAGTGCAAATTTAGAATTAGTTCATTAAAACTATATTCTGTAAACATTTTATGGTTGGGCAACACAATCTCAGAAATGACACAAAAATCAGGGTATTTCCAAAGGATTTTGTTTTAATAAGCCATGAATTATGTAGGGCTTTGAATCTAAATAGAAGTAATATGGAGAAATTAAAAGAGGGGAAAAAATAAAACCTTGCTCATTTCAAGATATATTAGTAACTGAAATGGTATCAGAAGGATAGTGATAGGAGAACAGCATTGACAGAAAATGGATAAGATCATGGGTTCAACCACTTTGTCCTTCCTCAATTAGTAAATGGTCACATTTCCAGCTAGATCCCAACAAGATGGGGTGGTTGATCAGGGCAGGGATATAACAGTAGGTAAAATGTTGAAAATAAGAGCGCTAGATGACCAAGGAGATCTGGTCCATCTCTGGGTTCTATAGTCCTTTGAATAGTTCTAATACTTTACATAGCATTTTGTGCATGTCTACAGTGGCATTTGGGTTACAATCAATAATTGTGAGTCAATGATATTAGAAACCCTCTTGCTTACTTGCTATTTCATTTTCTGACACAGCCAAAAAGAAGAAAAAAAACAAGTTCCAATCATGTATTTGAAAAGTAGGAAAAGGGAGGTAGTAAGAATGAAATATGTTTCAAAATTTTTATGCAATAAATGTCAAAATACAAATATTGAAAGTTGCCATATACAGAGTGAGTGAAGTCTCAGAAATTCTAACCAAGCACTTTACAATGCTTTTATGTTTTGCAATAAACAACTCAAATGCATGGAATGCTATAGTAAGAGAAGAAAAAAGTCGCCTCTGTTCTGATATTTTTGGTCAGCATTCTTTGCAAAGTCAAGGACAAGGTCATAGATCATAAAACTCAAGTCTAACATATAACTGAAATGTAAAGGGACCAGATAATCAAAATGAAAAAATGGAACACCTGCCACTCACAGTAGAAAGAATGGTGAAAGAAGGGATGATACCTGTCTCAGATTTGTAAATAAGTTAAAGATATTTCTCCTATAACACCTTAATACATTTTCATAAATTAAAAATAAAATTAGGCTTGTTTAATCATTTACTATTTTTCTTTCACACATAAAAACCAATAAAATAGCATATATTAACATAACATATAGTATTATTTTATTAAAATCAGCCTAAAATCATTTTATTAACCCTAACATCTAGCATACTTAATACATCATAACAAATTGTCTTCATTCTCCTCATCCCCAGGGGTGGGAGGTTTATGACCCTCTCCTCATCCCTTGCCCAGTAGGGGACAACTGAGGGTTCTCTCCCTAGTGGGGAATCTTCACTACACCCTCCTTGCCTCCATGAGCCAGGGTTGCTGCCAGTTATCTCCAGCTTGTAGCCCTAATGATAGGGCTCAGTTGTGGTAATACCCTAGTGCTACTGATGGTAGCCTGGTAGGGTTGCTCTCTCTGGGAGTTGGAACTGGGGAGAAAGGCTTCTCAGAGTCCTCTCTGTGCTCCCTGCTGGGTAAGCGAAATAAAGATTTTTGTTGAGTATAAAATAGAATATTTAGTCATATACCATTTTAAGGCTCCAAATTTCTGGGACAGCTAATTGAAAAACAGGACTTTCCTGGAAAAAACTCTGTCTGGTCACTTTAGTCAAGTAAGCTGCCACTACACAATTGCAATTAAAATAATACTAGCAAATAGAGCTGGGTAAAGAGTGGAGAATTTGCTTGTGAACATACAGGAGATCAAATTCCTGATTATATGCGTGTTTATAGCTTTTTTTGGTTTGCATGACTGGGTTTTGTTCACATGATTGTTTGGGGAGAGGCCATTATTCATGAAACTATGTATTAGTGTTTGAAGGATGGCCACCTATGTATAAACTGGTTTTGGAAGTGAGTGTTTTAGAAGCAAGGAAGACACTAAAAGAGTGCTTTAAAACAGTGGATTTATTGAACAAAATTAATAAATGCTGTATCAAATTGAATGGCAGTGAGCTTTCAAGGGCAAAGGGGTAAAAGAAAAGAATGATGTCTTGCCTGGAAACAAGTTCCTGCCTCAGAATATGGAGCAAGGTGTGGACAGATTGTTTCTTGGTGAGAATTAATTACTAAATGCATCCACGCTTTACACAAAAGAGGGATGGACAAATTGTTTTCTGGAGTAGACACATGAAAGCCTACTGGCATACTGTTGAAGGGCTATGAACAGAGAAGTTGATTTTAACTTTCAATTGCATAGAAATCTGATTGCTGGAGCCTTTATTATTACTTTTCCTGCTAGCTTAAGAATACCTCTTGTACTTTCTTTCATGGTCCTGGTAAAGCAGAACTTCCAAAGAGATGGGTAGGAGGAGCTCCTACTCTTCAAAATGTGTATTTTCATTTTTCCTCCTTTGAGTGATGAGAACTCCATGTCTAGCTGGCAGCCAGTCACAAGCAGAGTCCCCAGGGGTTGGTCCTGGGGCCGGTTTTGTTCAACATCTTCGTTAATGATATAGAAGATGGGGTATATTGCACCCTCAGCAAGTTTGCAGATGACACTAAGCTAGCGGGAGTGGTAGATACCCTGGAAGGTAGGGATAGGATACAGAGTGACCTAGACAAATTGGAAGATTGGGCCAAAAGAAATCTGATAAGGTTCAACAAGGACAAGTGCAGAGTCCTACACTTAGGATGGAAGAATCCCATGCACAGCTACAGATTGGGGATGGACAAGCTAGGCAGCACTTCTGCAGAAAAGGACCGGGGGGTGCCCTGGTTGCCAGGAAGGCTAATAGCATACTGGGCTGCATTAGTAGGTGCATTGCCAGCAGATCAAGGGAGGTGATTATTCCCCTCTATTTGGCATTGGTGAGGCCGCATTTGGAGTACTGTGTCCAATTTTGGGCCCCCCCCTACAAAAAGGGTGTGGACAAGTTGGAGAGAGTCCAGTGGAGGGCAACAAAATGAAAAGAGGGCTGGAGCACAAGACTTATGAGGAGAGGCTGAGGGAACTAGGTTTGTTTAATCTGCCGAAGAGAAGAATGATGGGGGATTTGATAGCAGCCTTTAACTACCTGAAAAGGGGTTCCAGAGAGGATGGAGCTAGGCTGTTCTCAGTGGTGGCAGATGACAGAACAAGGAGAAATGGTCTCAAGTTGCAGTGGGAGAGGTCTAGGTTGGACATTAGGAAAGTTTTTCACTAGGAGGGTGGTGAAGCACTGGAATGGGTTACTTAGGGAGGTGGTGGCATCTCCATCTTTAGAGGTTTTTAAACTGTGGCTTGACAAAACCATCACTGGGATTATTTAGCTGAGATTCGTCCTGCTTTGAGCAGGGGGTTGGACTAGATGACCTCCTGAGGTCCCTTCCAACTCTATATTTTACGATTCTATGAACTTCATCCTCCCACTCCCCCCCCCATACA
This sequence comes from Mesoclemmys tuberculata, assembly GCA_007922155.1. Classification (NCBI taxonomy): domain Eukaryota; kingdom Metazoa; phylum Chordata; order Testudines; family Chelidae; genus Mesoclemmys; species Mesoclemmys tuberculata. The sequence goes on along the minus strand of ML675617.1, from coordinate 3,540,396 downwards.
CTTGCCAGGTCTCTTCTAAATGTGTAGGTATTTGCACTGTATTGTAATTTTTTTCATGCACTGCTCTAGTCCATAACGGGTAGGTCACCTTTAAAGGGAAGAGAAACCATGTCAGGTGATTTAAGTGTCCAATCACGCAGCTTGAATAGCGACTTTCAAATAGCGATAACTCTAAGGAGTGCTCACTATAAGTAAGTCATGAGAAACCCATATGCCCAAGTATGTATTTGTTGAACAATTACAGACAATGACATGAGTCTAGAAAATCATGAGTGGTATACGGACAGTTCAGGAACAGGGGCGGGAAAAAAGACCAAATGCAAAATTCACAGCTAGCTCCATTGTATGCTATACTATATCCTCAAAGACAAAAGGTTTTGTTAAAAACCATTAAAGTTGCTTAAAAGCTACACCTATTCGTAAAACCCTTAAAACCAAGGAAATATCACATTAAGGTATATTTTTTAACCACCCAGTCATTAGATTTGCTACTTATACTGACAGAATCCACCCCACACACCTCCAAAAGTTACAATAACATACTACATACACCACATTCCACATGATGCCAATACTGGGTCAGACCAGTGGTCTATCTAGCCCAGTATCCTGTCTTCCGAAAGTGCCTGATGGTTCAGAGGGAATGAACAGAGAGTGAACAGGCAATTTATCAAGTGATCCATCCCTGTGATCCAGAAGTACTTCCTTATGTTTGTTTTAAACCTGTAACCTATTAATTTCATTTTGACCCCTGTTTCTTGTGTAATGTGAAGGGGTAAATAACAATTCTTTATTCATCTTTTCCTCATGATTTTATTGACCTCTATTATGTCCCCCCCTTTAGTCCTCTCTTTTCCAAGATGAACAATTCCAGTCTTTTTAATCTTTCCTCATACAGAAGCTGTTCCATATCTTTAATAATTTTTGTTGCCTTTCTCTGTACATTTCTCCAGTTCAAATATTTTTCTTTTAGAGAGGGGGAAGCCAGAACTTCACACATTATTCAAGGGTAGGCATACCATGTATTTAGATAGTGGCATTATGATATTTTCTGTTATGTATCCCTTTCCTAAAGGTCCTTAATGTTTTGTTAGCTCTTTGACTGCCACTGCACATTGAGTGCAGAGCATGTTTTCAGAAAACAATCCAGAATGATTCCAAGATCTTCCTTGAATGGTAAAAGTGAATTAAGAAGTCATCATATTGTATATATAATTGGGATTATGGTGCATTACTTTGCACTTATCAACATTGAATTTCATCTGCCATTTTGTTGCTCAGTCACCTAGTTTGGTGAGATCCCTTTATAACTCTTCACAGTCAGCATTGGACTTAACTTTTTTGTCATTTTGTGTCATCTGCAAACTTTGCCACCTCTTCTTTACCACTTTTTTCAGCTTATTTCTGAATATGAAGAGCACTTGTCCCTGTACTGGTCCCTGAAGACCCCTGCTATTTACCTCTGTCCATTCTGAAGGCTGATAATTTATTTGTACCCTTTGTTTTCTGTCTTTTAAACAGTTACTGATCCATGAGAGGGCCTCCCATCTTATCCCATGACTCCATACTTTGCTTATGAGCCTTTTTTGAAAGACCTTGTCAGAAGGTTTCTGAAGGTTGAAGGACAGTATATCCACTGGATCACCTTTCTTCACATGTTTGTTGACCCCCCCATCAGAGAATTCAAATAGATTGGTGAGGCATGATTTCCCTTTACAAAAACTGTGTTGACTCTTCCCTAACATATTGTGTTCATCTATGTGTCTGATAATCCTGTTATTTACTCTTCTTCTTGTCTAGTACTGAAGTTAGGCTTGAACAGCCTGTAATTGCCAGCCTATGGAGCCTTTTTTTAAAATAGTGTCAGGTTAGCTATTGGCCAGTCATCTGGGACAAAGGCTGATTTATGCAATAGGTTACATACCACTGTTAGCAGTTCTGCAATTTCATATCTGTGTTCCTTCAGAACACTTTGGTGAATACCATCTGCTCCTGGTTACTTATTATTGTTTAATTTAATTTAATTTAATTTAATGTAGTTAGTTCCAAAACCTCCTCTATGACATCTTAGTCTGGACAAAAAGAAACTTAATTCCAACCCTCAGCATTATTAACATACACATCTGTTAGATACCTATGCACTAGTAAATTATATTATTATGGCATGGAAAGGTTTGGGGAGGGAATGTGTTACAATACCAAATAACAAATTTACATGTAGATTACATTTTGGAGCTCATTGGATTCAGTTACTTGTATGGTCACCAGTAAAATCTTTATAATTATGCGTGTTATCGAATTAACTATAGCTGCTACTGGTAAGCTTCTGTTTCTTGTCTCATAAGCAGAGCCTTCTGCTCTGCCTTCCATATCCTCCATGTGTAACGTAGACTACTCATGAAAAATAGATATGAGAATTGTCAGTCAAAATATACTTGTCTAACTTTACTAACATGAGGATTATATTTTACTCTTTAAAAAAAAGCTTTAAAAGACTCACAACTTAAGAGAAAGTGAGTAGCACTGCACAAGTCTGACTGAGACCTGTTTTTCTGCAGTGCTTAGAAACTAACTTATTCAGTAGATTATTGACACAGGGTGTTCAGTTGGCAAACCCTCATTTGTCATTTTATAAAGAAGATGAAGCAATGCTATTCATTTAATGTCTCTCCAAAGTAAGCATCTGAAGAGCGAAAAGAGTTTCTCACCAGTTCCTCATGATATTTTCTTAGACAATTTTTCATCTTGCTCAAGACTGAAAGTCAGTGGTGAAGATGATTTCCTTGAGCAGTGCCTTCCATGGATCTGACCTCCTTATTCTGCTAAACTCTCTGGTTGGGGCACAGCTAGTGAAGGCAGGGACCCTTGGTAGCAGTAAGTAGATGATTAACTCAGCTTCCCTGACAGCTTGCCGTATAGATGATGGTATTAGCTTCTCTTTCTAGCCACATGATGATCAAATGGAGTTCCCAAACTGCCTAACATTGATTGACAAAAAGTTGATTTCCCCAAGGTTGCTTTGACTAAACTTATACCATACCTCTGACAGACACACAATTAGATTTACTTTATTCTTTGTGCGTCGATTCCCTTCTTCCATTACCTTGGAATGGCCAACACAGTCAGTTTCTGTTACAGGACCAAGTGTAGTTTTCCCTCTCTACTGCCTTTATTGATTCTTCCCCTTACTGACTGAGGACAGTATTTTACTGTAGCCTACTACTATTTAATAAGGGTTAATAGTAGCTCAGTACAGTTTCATTGACAGCTGTCCAAAACTTGACAGCTCTTTCTTTTAATATTTAGAGGAGTCCATGATGATGCGTGTGAGAACAGTTTTATCTGGAAGAGTTAGTACTCTCTGATCAGCTCAGCCAAAAATAAGCAGAGTCTTTGCAAGACTTCCTTTTAACAACTAATGTATCTGAATGGCAACACTTAAGGCAACTACTGATAATTTTTATATTTTGTATTGCAGTAGAATCTAGAAGTCCCAATCATGGACCAGAGCAAACAAGAGTCTCAAATTTTGTGTTAACTAGTAACTTTAGATTTGTAATCATCATGAATGGCTGTAAACAGGCCCACCAATGTGTGGGGGCTAGGAGGGTCAATTGCCTGGCAATTTAAAAGGGTTCAGGTGGATGAGATAGATATGTATTTTTTAAATAAAATTTAAGATTTAAAAAAAAAGAAAGAAATTGGGTTTCCTGCTGCTGCTCCTCTGTACAGAGCGCCAACCCTCACCACGACAGTTACAGTTTGCCAGAACACTGCTGGACCCTGCTGGTCTCACTCTGGCAGTCTGGTAGAGAGTCAGCAGCAGCAGCTTCTCAAACCACTAGCGCTATTAAATAAAATTCCTGAGCTTAAGTTGGAATGTCTTTTTCCTAATGTCACTGTAGCTCAGTGAAGTCTCTGTACCATGCCTGTCACTGTTTCTGAAGCCAAAAGATCTTTTAGCAAAATGAAACAAATCAAAAGTGTACAAAAATCAACAATCAGACAAGAAAGATTTAATGGTCTTGCTCTTCTTGCTGTTGAGCATGATCTTGCCAAGTGATTGAACTTTGAAGATATAATTGATGATTTTGCTGCAAAAAATTCAGAAGAGTTGCACTTTAGGACCCCTTGCACATTCCGATATTATGTGAGTATTTTTTAAAGTATTTTTAAATACTTGTTTTCTTAGTGTGCATTTTAACTTTGTTGGTCATATTCATTCTTGTATATCTGTTTTTTCCATGCCTTTAGATTACACATGAATCGCAATTAGGTGTTTAATTAGCCTACATGATATTTTAAGTGTTTTCGTACTTTGTGCCTCTTTAAATGTTTTATATATTAATTAATTTCATTCCATAATGTATTTATTTACTTTAAATATATAATTCAAAATAACAAATTCTTCATTATATATTTAGGCTCACATTTTGTTTAATACTGGTTCTGTAGCTGAGAAAACAATTAACTAGATCAAGCAATGCCACAATTTACACACAGGGGGTTCTAATGTGTTATCAATAGGATAAAAAGTAGTGTCATAAACCTCAGTCATCCCTTTCTAGGGGCACCATTGACTGTTCTGCCGTGGGGTCTGTGATTGTTGTCAGTGGGTCTGGGTGTAAACATTTGTCAGGACCATAATAAACATTTTTTCCACACAACATTGATTTCTTGGTTACTGTCATTCCCCAATGAGAATTGGTGTTGGTTAGCTATTGTTGTGTTTTTGCTGTATTACATTTTAAATTATTTGTTACAGGGTTGGTATTTTATGTTATATTTTATAATCAAGAACAGAATGATTTTCCAGTAGTTCCCAGAAATTGTTGTCATTGGAATTAAGTGCGGAGCTATGAGAACATTCTTTTGCTGGCTTCATAGCTTCCTTGCACATAGTTTTTGAGCTGGTGCTTGTTATGACCTTGCAATCATACTTTCCATGTTTTTTTGACGAGTTGTGAAATATCATGAACATCAATAACTTCAGTAATAAATGGGTTGACCAAAATTGTGTATAGCAACTTTCCTTCTCATATCTTTTTCAGAGTCAGAGATGTATTTATTATGGATAGACGTTTTGTCCTCTAGATTTCATAAACTGTTTCATTACCTTTTTGAAGAATGTTTTTTTCATGGATGCTAAGGCACCATTATGGTACCCATTTTAGGACCTTCTCACATATAATGGTCACCATTAAAGTGTCCTTTGTTACTAACGACTCTCAGTATTGGAGATACCATGATTTTTTTCTATTTGAAGTCTGGGGAAATACCTCAGTGTAATAACTGTTTCTGAACTGCTGAATTTTACTGACAATCACTGAATAAAGTATCAGCAGAGAGAGATCCTTTCCTCTCACTTTTACCATTGTGTATCATGACTTATTTTGATTATTGGCCATCCAATGCCCAATTAGTTTTCATCTTTAAGATGTTCTTTGGGATACTCCTTTCAGCTGTTTGCTCCCACCCCCACCTCAATCCTACTCCTCTCCCTCACAATCAGTTCTCTTCATCTTTCAAAAAAAGATTTCTGAACTTACATAATTTGTATTCATCAGCATCAAATCTTAAATTATGGGCTAAATTGCAGAATGAGCACTTACACAAATAGTCCTACTAATGTCTAAGGGTCTACTTGCATGACTCTAAATAAGGCCTCCACAAAAAAGATTTTCTAAAAGGAAAGAAATCTCTTGAACATGCATGGAATTAATTATTACTTCAATAGATCAGTTGTGATCAGAATGCCCAGCCTAAATGAAATTTAAAGGTTTTGTTCTTAAAGTGGATGCCTTTAGTGCAATTTTTTGATGTTTGATTGATTTGATTATAATTATCAAATTAACAAAACCGACTAGTTGTCTTCAGTTTCGTAGACATATGTGCAAGTATCTATGTTGGTAGGAAAAACATTCCTATTTATTTATTGGGGAGATATACATGATTTGGTAATTGCAGTAAAGAACGTGGGATAACCTCAGGTTTTGTTCATACCTAATTTGGTTTAAATATGAGCAGGTAGTCAATTAAATGAATAAACTGTATGTAAACTTGGTTAATAAGATAAATTGCCCCGTCTAGTACTAATACTCAATGGTATTTAAACATTAATTGTACACCTCATGAAATATAAAACAGTAGGTGAATAGTGGAAGAGTCAAAGGCTTCATTCAGTTGAACATATGAAACACTGAGTAGTTACCTGAACTCTCTTGTCTTCTTGCATCTGGAAAATAGATCTGTCAGTCTCATTAGAAAAAGCCCTCTTATAACTATAACCAGTCATGCAATATTTAAACTTCCTTTCTCCATTCCTGTCTGGAATCAGGCAGTGAAGAGGTATGTGAAAATGAAAAATGCCAGGAAATAAAAGGCTGCCAGATCTTCCTTGAATGTCACAAAAGTGTGTCAGGATTTGACTCAAGTTGTGAGAGAAAGATTGGGTCAGTTTTTATTTCGTCAGCTCAGACATAATTAAATAATTAAAACATTTTGCATTTTTTCATTGCCTTTCATGTAAAGCTCATATGAAGATCTTAAAATGCTTTACAAACCTTGATTAATTAAGGGTCTCTACACCTTTATAAAGATCAGAAGTCTTATTTATAAGCCTTTTTCACAAAGGCTAAATAAAACAACAGGGGTAAAATCCTGGCCCCATTGAAGTCAATGGCAAACTTAAAGGCCATTTAAGTCACACAATCAATCACTGACAGAGCAATGGAGTCTTCCTGATTCCCAGTCTCCCATTCCATATAGGTTCCTCCTATCCCTAATACAAACCTATGTATTATGAGGATATAATTACTTTAAATTAGATTTTTTTAATGGTGCTGTCCAAATCATTTTATACATTTCCTGAGGAAAAACAAATAACAGTCAAACAGTATCTAAATTAAACACTTCTCACGATCGCACATACCCATCCTTTGAGTTTTAAACAACTGTGATAAAATAGTGAACTAGAAACTATTTTAAAAGCAAGAAAATAGTTCAATAGCTTGTCTTTAATACAAAGGCAGAACAGGAATAACTTTAAAAAATATTCCTAGCTTTTTGGTAAAAAGTCCTAAACTTGGGTCCCTAAAGTTATGTATATTGTAGATTATCCTGACAGGGCATTTCTCAAGACGAGAAATTTGAAGGTGCATTGTTCAATTTTACTTTTAATCTCACTACGAAACCACCAAAGACAAAAAGAAACATTTGTTTCCCAATATTTGGAGCCTGTCTATATTTAGATTGCTATTCAAGTATATAATTTAATTTAAAAATGAAATATGATAGAACTTCAATTTGAATAATGTGCATGTCATACAAAGAATATACCTATAAGGAGAAAATCTTTTGATAACTTGCTTTCAGATTTAATACTCTTGATTTATAAGTTGTTCTCACTGGAAAGATAACTTTTTTTGTCACTACAGTTACTGTACATCCTTTATGGCTTGTGTAGAATTGTGTGCTAAGATTCCATGGCAACAGCTGATGGAATCATTATCAAAATATTATATCAAATCTGGTGGCAGAGTTGGCGTAAAAAAAGGCTATGGGGAATGATACTTTACTAGGTGTGCTTTATAACTAGATTGTAAAACTTCTAATGTTTTATCTTGGTCTTTATTTCAATTAATTCCAAAGATAACATACCGATTCAAAATGTTGTCCCTGTTTCTTAAATAATGTTCTAAAGTCCGAAACTCCAAATTCAGGAGAACTACAGAGGGAACAAGAGTTAGTCATGCTCCAATATTTCTCTTAAATAGCTAATGTAGTACAAACTAATATATCTGTTTGTGCTGTTATTTAGGAACACTTGCTGTCTCTGGCTCATTAAGAAAATAGATACCTAACTTTGACCAGTGATTGATATGTCTGATTCTTAAAAGGTCCATGGAAATCTGTTGTGCAGTTAAAACCCACAGGCTTTCATTTCATCATCTAGTGATGTAAACAGTCAGGTGGAATACATAGATTCCTTGTTTTGGCATGCTTTGTGTACCTGTAGACTTGCTGTAGTCATGCAGTGGGCACTCTGGTGGAAGTGCCCAGAACAATGCAGAAGTATTAACAACTCTCATATGAATATTTAAAATACTCTATTTATTCTACTAACTGGTATATAAACCTCAAAGATGCTGAGTTTGTTTCAATTCAGTTAAAAGCCCAAAAGTTTGGTTGCTTGTCTGTTTCTCTCATACTCAGGCTTCATGACACTCCCTTTTTCATGCTCTTCTCTCCCCTCACCACTCAACAATCTTTGTCTCTCTTTATTAAAGTGTCTTCTTCAATTGAGTATGGGGGGGAGGGGGAGAGTGTGGGGTAGTATCATCAGCTTGTCATCCTTCTGCAGCGTTGTTGCAGCAATGATGGTCCCAAGATATTAGAGACAAAATGGGTGAGCTCTGTGTAAGCTCAAAAGCTTGTCTTTCTCATCAACAGAAGTTGGTCCAATAAAGATATTACCTCACCCACCTTATCTTTCCAACCTGCTCCAGTATCCTTTACAATTTTTTCATGTTTTTTCCAACAGCATGCATAGTAGAATGAACTCACAAACCTACTCCCACTCCTTTAAATCCATCAAGAGACCCTTTTTCAGTGTTTCCTCTGCTACATATTAATGTATAGGCTGATGGGCAATTAGGTGTAGTGGATGTTATTTTTCAAAAACAAACAAACCAACCTTTATTTTGTTTTTGTTAATAAAATATAAGAACAAAAAAACAAAACATATAAATTTACACACATATAAATAACAAATTTTAATGTTCATTGTTTGTAAAACCTGGAAAAAAACAAACCAAAAATAAAGAACCCTGGACCCAAAAAGGTCAGACAGAGCATCAATTATTAAAGGGACTAAATAGATAAATAAATGATAACATAACCTATAAGTATCGGGAACTAATATATACTAAATTGCAGAAGTATGCAATAGTTTCATGTCTGAGCAGATATCCTCGTTTTTTCCAAGCATTTTTATTATACAGTCATTTTTCCATTCTTTTAGTATTAGAGATATCACTAATCCAGTCTTTCTAAAAGGGAGGAATTGTGGATTTCCTTTTTCTCAGAATAACTCTTTTGACCACGAAAATGGTTACTGAAATCCATTTCCTCATAACTGGGAGTACAAACTCATCTAGCACCTCTAAAATACACAAGCTTGACAAAGGAAAGATTTCTGAAATTTTTGAGAGAGCATTGAATATGGTGTTCCAGAACACATGGATTTTTAGCAGGTACGAGGATGTGTGAACGATTGGCATGTGGATTTTTGCATCTCTCTCACTTCTAAAAGAACTTGTTAAAATATATGGAAACAAAAGTTACTTGTTGGGAATTACTGATAGGTGGCTTTAATGCTTTGCATTACCCTCTCAATCTCAGTTTAAAAAAGAAATGTCAAAGAGAATTTTAGCTGTATTACCACAATAGAAACCTGGGAGGATATCTGACTTAATGGGAAAGATACTTCAAGTTCTATAATCACGCAATTCTTCCAGAATAAGATATTAAACAAGTATTACTGGACTGTAGATAGGCAACAAATAGTAAGTGTTGTAGAAGCAAAGATTTGATTTTTCCCTGTTGGTATGGATAGAGTCTTAAGATATATTAAAGAAGAGAGGACCAAACACCATAGTTTAGCTTTTTTCGATCACCTTACAATAGGATGCATTTGGAATGCTAGATAATATATATAATATATCTAGCATATATAGATATATAAATATAAATCTGGCAACCCACTACCTCCTGTTGCCCAGGATTTTTAAGAGTCTTATGTAATAAGGAAGAATATTTTTCCCCAGATAAATTGCATGATAAGATTATTTATTTGAGCAACGAGCAAGGGCGAGACCTTGAAAGACAATAGACAAATGGTATAAGTCACTGCTGAGCAGATTTCCATTTTAGCTATTTCTGTTCTTCCCACTATGGACACAGGAAGGAGATGCCACCGCTCTACACCCTTGAAGTTCTATCAGTCTATAAAAGCAGATGATACAGAATGACTCGCGACAGTTAAATCCAAAGCAGATTGCAAAGAGTTACAAAGGGATTTCACAAAACTGGGATCCTGAGCAACAAAATGGCAGGTGAAATTCAGTGTTGATAAATGCAAAGTAATGCATATAGGAAAACATAATCCCAAATATACATTCAAAATGATAAGGTCTTTGCTGTTACCACTCAAGAAAGAGATCTTGGAGTCATTGTGGATAGTTCTCTCAAAACATCCTATCAATGGGCAGTGCAGTCAAAAAAGCTAGAAATGTTAGGAACCGTTAGGAAATGGATAGATAACAAGAAAGTAAATATCAGTGCCACTGTATAAATCCATGGTATACCCATAGTTTGAACTCTGCATGCAGTTCTCATCCTTCCATCTCAAAAAAGATATATTAGAATTGGAAAAAGGACAGAGAAGGGTAAAAAAAATGATTAAGGGTATAGAACAGCTTCCATATGAAGAGAGACTAAAAAGATTGGGACTGTTCAGCTTGGAAAAGACAACTAAAGGGTGGGATATGCTAGAGAGAAAGTGAATTAGGAAATATTGTTTACCCTTCATGTAACACTGGAACCAGGTTTAAAACAAACATAAGGAAATACTTCACACAGTGCACAGACAGTCTGTGGAACTCATTGACAGGGGATGTTGTGAAGTACAGATAGAATTAATATAGATAGAATTAGATAAATTCAAGGAAGATAGATGCCTCATTGGCTATTAGCCAAGATAGTCAGTAATGTAACCCCATTCCCTAAACCTCTGACTGCCAGATGCTGGGATTGGATGACAGGAGGTGGATCACTTGATGATTGCCCTTTTCTGTTCATTCCCTTGGAAGCATCTGGCATTGGCCACTGTCAGAAGAAAAATACTAGGATAGATGGACCATTGATCTGATCCAGTATGGCCGTTCTCATGTTCTGATCCCTCTTCCCCCGCTTTTATATACTGCTTGACTTCCTGTGTGTGTGGACATTGCTTAGTGCATTGTGAGTGCTAGCAGAAGAGATCTTTGCAACTTTGCTCCCAAAATTAACAGTTCTCAGAGAACATGTGAATTCAGAATACCCCATTTATATCTAAAGATAGCAGATACACATCTAGCTTTATTTAAATTTTCATCATTTTTTATTTTACTCCAGTTTACTTTGTAGTTTAAAAAGAAAAAAGTAAAGAAAATGAATGGTAGGAAAAATTTAAATAGGATATCCAAAAGTTGTTGATCAACCAGTTTTTTTGGTTCTGACACTAAAAAAACAAAAACAACCTTCTCTCCTTCAAACCACCATAACCTACAAATGCATCATGGTTTTCTATCACTCAGTGAAATTAACTGAGACTCTAGATACACACAGCAAAAAGAGCAGAGATCAGTAGAATTAAAAAATAGTGCAGTATCAAGTTATCTGGGACTTTGTTTTATTTTAGTGACTTGCTACTGACAGCCAAAATGGACTTCTAACCTTAATTTGTATTGATCTGTACCTTTTATATACCAAAAGCAAGTATATGAAAACACTATTGAAGGGCTGAATCAAACCAGGCAAGGGAATTACAAAGTTGTCATACTATCCTTAACTCACTCTACTGAATCAAATTTTGTGTTCACATACTCATATGGGGCCTTTCATTGATATTAATTGGAGCCATTGCACATGCATAGGAGGGCAAAATTTAGCCCATTGTGTCCCAATATCACATAACTTTAATGGAATGAATTACTTTAACTCACCAACCAGGTTCTATTTGTGTGTGTATGGATGGGTTATACACCAGTGTCTGTTTCCTCAAAACACCTAGAATACAGAAGGCAGCAAGTGAATTATCCTAAGCAGCCACTGCTAGAACCATTCACAGTGCTGAAGTGTGATCCCTTTCTCTCTAGTGGCTGATGTAAACTCTGTGTTCTTTTTCTACCTCATGCACTTTGGTTGCAGACAGTGTCAAACTTTTGCTTTTCTTCTGCAGTATTTAGAGCAATAAATATACAGCCAGATATTTCAAGTTGCACAATGAGGTGAGTTAGGAATGTAATCGTATTCTCTTAAGTAATTTTAGTCTCAAGTCCAGGTTATATAATGGGACATTTTATGAAACCTAATACACATAGAAATGCTTTCAGGTACTTAAAAGTAATAACAATAACCAAACAGTGATAAAAACAGGGTTTACTTTTAAAATTTTAGTATTAGATAGAAACCCAAGCATAACAATGTTTAATTTCACAATTATTGGAAAGAAAAAGTGTTTGTTTTCATTGACAAAACTGAGTGAAATGTGACAAAGAAAGACAGAAAAATGGCAGAGATAATATTTTAAAATTATTTCATTTTCACTAATGTGATATGTTTGTGACACAGATATGGAATGTGATTTTTTTCCCTTTCATGGTGTCCTTGTAAATAAGGCTAAATTATATTTAGCCTAGTACTTGAGAGGAGGGTCCTAATTTCATTTTTTCCATGTAACTTGATCGGGTTAGCTTTGTTACAATGTAAATGACAATGCCTAGGTCTAAGACCCTGCCATTAAAACTGCAGTTAGACACCATTGCAACTATTATTCTGTCAGTAGAATTGTCTGAGGCAGTGCATTTAACATCACGATGCAGCTGTGTATGAAGTAACTGAAATTAACGTCAAAACAATAACGTGTATGAGACATTGCAATTACTGTACCATCATACCATGGATATGTGAGACACTGCAATTGACACCGTAATGGCTTAGATGTCAATGGATGCACATAAGTCAATGGAACAATTTCAAATAATGAATTAAGGCATTTTAATGTCATGATATTTGTTGGCTAAAGAATAATATTGAATTGCCACTGAATCCATAAGTCATCTATTAAAAGTCATGTTAGAAAATATGGCTGCTGTGTGTTTGCAGAAGCTATCTCAACATTAAATAGTTTGGATACTTTAAGCACTTAAGTTTAAGACCCCGACAAGGAATAAACCCTTTCTGAAGCAACTAAAAGTGTGAGTGCTTTTTTAATTAAGATTTTTCTATTATAGCCATAGCTGGGACACCAGCAAGTTTCAAACTTAATACCAGCTATGGCCTTGAGCCTGCAAGTTGACTGTCCTTCCTCCTGGTGTGCCTTTTGGGGATGCTGTGCACTCCACAGGGCATGAACACGGAGCAATTCCAATTGCAAGGACTGAATCATGGTTGGCTGTGTGGCATAGTATCAAGTTCTTTGCCCCTTTCCCCCACTACCCATTTGTAAAGCCATGCGGGATGCAGCCACAAAATGGATCCCTATGATTATATTTCCTCTTATAAAACCATAGTGCTACTAGTGGAAATGATTTTTCCTCTTCCGCTGTCCCCTCCACAACTGTCATTCTTATTAGCATATGTAAAAAAATATCACAAATACCAGTACTCCCTCAAGTTTCTCTTTTAAGCCAGGAGAGACTGCGGATCAAATTCAGAAAGGATATGTAAAGTGGTGTGGGTTAGAACCTCTTACACTTATTGTTACTGCCTTACTTTCACACTCCATTATGCCCTACTACAGTTGACGGACTGATGTTTGTCTTAACTCCCTGCTGAAACTCCAGAAGCCTAGGAAGATGTAAGTTAAATTAGTCCCGTGCACCAACTTAGATTCCTTTGTACATAGATAGAAGGGTGTTAACTTGGTCTCAAGGAGTGTAAAAGAATCTCAGTTTAAGCTTTATTAAAACCATCTTCCACATCCTCTCTGAATTTGGCATTGATAATGCTGGGAAATGCTGAGTGGCAGTAGGGGGAGATGTCCTCTATAGCTATTTGAGTACCAAACTTTTCCCACTGGCTGGCAACAGAGTCGTGCTGAAGATTCAGAAGAAGCTGCCTTCTCTAACTCACCTGCAAAGGTGAGTATGTAAAATCCTCTGACTTGATCATGCCTAACTTTCGTCTGAAGATACAGCTCTGGTCTTTGATGTACACCTGAGTCAGATGCTGGATGACGACAGGTCTATGCACCATGTAGTCGGTCTGATAAAATAAGAGAATGAAATAGCACCCATGTCATCAGAAGAGGCAATTACATGTATCCATCGCTATTACTTGCCACATTTTCCATAACTGTACAATGACAGGATTACATTTACTAAGGAGATGTGATGTGTTGATTCTTTGCTTTGCTGAGTTCTCTGACTACATATCCTACCGAGGGTGAGCTGAGTCAGCAGGCAAAAGAGTTTCCATTGTGTACCTTGCAGTACTTTAAAGTAAAGAATAGTGAACAGATCATTTCCCTACATCTGCTCCCTGGTAGAAATATCTCAGAATAATATGATGAACAGTTTTACAGGAGAACAGCTAGAGGTTCTCGTTGCAGCACTTTGAGATAAAAATCGCACTCTCCCATTCACAGATCTACACACCACCTGCTACCCTTAAAAACTCTGCAGGATATTTGTGTTTTATTTCTAGACTTGGCTCTTTTTTGGAAGGGAGAATGGGGTCTGTGTGCATTTATTTAAATTGTTAGAAACCACAGTCCAGAGATGTGGGGGAGGAATGAAGCAAGGAGGTGATGTCACTGTCTCCAATTTACCCTCCCACCCCCGTCCATATGCATGGAAAATACTTGCTCAAACATGGAACCATGCATCCCATGTTCTATATACCTTGCTGAGTCATGGGACATCCATTGTTCATACGCTCTCTGAGGCATCCTCAGGATGGGCCCATTGGAAGAGTATATTCTCCTTAATGGCCCATCAACACATGGCTGGCTAGTTTTGATGTAAATCTGTCTTGCGGGTGTTAGGTTAGGGCAGTCTGCATGGGAGTCCAGGGTTCAAGCTCCTGTGTTGACAGAGGAATGCTGAGACATGAGTTAGATGCTGAGCTGCTGCGTGGTGTTAGGATTTAGGTGGCTGTATGCAGATACACTAGCAGAAATTCAGCTGCCTTGGAGTCTTCCTGGTGACCCCAGCATCTAGGAAGCCAAGATAGAGTTGCCTGACTGGCTTTACAACCATTTGGTTATGTTCTTTTGGCTGTGCAGACTCAACACAGCATGTAGGATTTAATGGGACAGAGATAAAACAGGCAATTTGAGAACAAAACATAAATGTTTTCATAAAAGATGGAGACATTTGCTAACATTGCTTCAACCAATACATTGAGTTCAAACCATCTTAACCATAAACGCTGCTACTGTGTAATTTGCACAAGGTCTTGCAGACCTGCTATAGCTCATTGATCGGCAAATGGGGCAGGAGTGGCTCTTAATTAAATTCATATGTGGCGCTACTGCTCTAAATTAGTGCTAAATGACTGGGCTCAAGGTGGTGTAAAAATTTCTTAAATACATCTAACTCTCTTCCTAGAGTTAAATTAGTGACTGAGGAACATTAATTTAAGTAAATACTGAACGTATCTTTTACAAATGACAATGGATAATGAAGCTAGAAAGCCACACAAAAGGTTTTTTTTAAGCATCTGACAAAGTGCAAATTTCTCATACTGTATGAGCTGCTGTGCACTTGTAATATTTTTGCATAACAAACTATTAATTATATGAATAGGATTCTCCTCCTCACACTTCCCTTATGATAGTGATTAGGTAGCAATTTCATCTCTACAAATTCATATTAAATTGGATAAGAAACATTTAAATTTTAAAACTACTTATTATAAATTTATCTGTCAGCCTTACAAGGTAAATGCTTGATTTGACCTTTTTTCTTTGTCATTTATTTCACTCTGAGAAGAAGCATCTAGTTTCCATTTTACATAATTTTCAAACTGGATTAAGTGCCAAAAAGCAGAGAGAGCAAGAAACTTGGTTCATATGGCATCAACTGAGGTTAGAACCAGCATGATCTTTGCTGTAACCACTAGACTTCACAGCGTCCTTAAAACACTAAATATGATTCATACCTTCTTTTCTATTAAATGCCTAGCTGCTTATATCTACTAGTTGAGAAAGAACAGGGCCAGTTGAAAATAGCAAGTTAAATTCACCTGTAGAGTAGAAGGGAATTTTAAGGAGTCTGGATTTGAGAAGTATTTAAAAGTAAAGAAGTGAATGTCATTGCTGTGCTTGAGTGCATAATTAGTGGTGCTAAATTTGTATCATTTACTATAGAATCTCTGCTATAGACTTGGTGGAATAGGCGCTGCTCAAATATTTTGCCATCTTTACCCTCGAATGGATGATCCAAAAAATATCCATGCCAGCTAGTGGAAGGTTGTGCCTTAGCTCATAGAATTCCAGTGGCAGTAGTCCAGTAGCCAAATGCAAGTTTTCGGCAGTACCTTGTTTAAGTGTCCATACAGTGTTGTTGTTGGGCTGTTTCTTTTTGTGAATGATGAATTTCAAGATTAAAAATTCAAAGAAACTGCCTGATGACACCTTGTCACTGTTTGAACATTTTGAAATGTGAAAACTTATCACCAGTCCATTCTGGATTCACGAGCCAGGTGACAGTGAAACTACTGTAAGTGAATTTCAATTATTTTGAATGTAACTTCACACTTATATTTTGTTATGGAGCATAATTAGACAGGAGGTATATGTTAGTGTTTTGCTAATACTCTCCACCCTCCCCAAAGTAAGACATGACGATATATGTAAAAGCAGAGAGAAAAGGAGATTGTCCACTGCATCTAGAAGCTGTGAAACTGATGTTGCCTTAGTTTTTTGCAGCTGGACAAGCCAGTTTGCATATTTAGGATTGTATTACCTGCGATCCATGAATCCATGCTAGGAAAATCTTAGAGTGGTTCATGAAGTGTGAGCATGTCATGCACCTTGTCCCAGGAATATGAAATGATATATGGAGTGACGTACGTTGAAACCACCTTCATGAGGTATGGCCATGGCCATTGCCATAGTGGTATCTCTGGGAATCACCCTGAAACCAGAGACTACTTAATTACCACATATGCAGCTGGCAGATGGAAGACATTGCAACTATAAATGACACTGGTGATGCACAAACACAAGAGATTCACAAAGAAGAAATGAAGTAAAGTATTACTGCAGAGACAATGGAAAGAAAAACCATTAGAAAGAAGCTAAAGTTGTGCATCAATTCCTTGGACCATCCTAAGCACCCAGAGGCAATAGTAAACCGTCAGTGGTAGAGTGGCCCCACCCCCAATCAATGAAGATGACACACTTACATTTAGAATTCGCCAAATTTAAGATTTTGGACATAGCTGACCCATGGGATTCTATGACAAAATGTCAAGGATAGTAGAGAAATACTGGCAGTAGCAAAAATCATACAGGTTGGTCCAACAAAGGTATTTGACACTGACTTTATTTATTGAAGAGTAATAGGCCTACAAGCAAGTTTGAGAGGTTGACATCAACAATATTTTTTTACCTTACAGCCTCAAAAACAGGCGCAAACTCAAACAGAGTAAATTTGTTTGAAAAATCTGTATAAATATTTGCAGAATATTTCGGGGAATATTTGCACAGCTATACTCAGCATTTAGTTAAACTGTCAGCTGATGCCTCTCTGTACTGAAGACAGAAATCCATTTAGTAAAAGATTCAAGTTTACTTCACTTCCCAGTTATATTCCATAATCTGGCCTTTTTCCATTTCTTTCTCTTAATTCTTCCCATGATCTCCTCTCTCTTCATTCTAACTCCATATGCCCCTTACAACTTAAGTCTGGATCCCTTCTTTTCATGTCCCATACCCTTGAGACCAGGGTTTTCTTTTCTTCTCACCTATTATTGGCTTAAATATCAGTTGACACACTCCACTGTTCCAGTCAGTTATAGCTCAGAGGGTCTCTTTCAATGCACTGGGTCTTTCCTACTGAAGATTCAGACAGAAGGCCTGATTCTCCTTTCACTCACATGGGTATTAATCCAGTAATTTAAATGCTGCTACTCCTGAATTACAGCAGTGTAGGTCACTAGGAACACAGAAAGAACGAGTAGAGAGTGCACTGTATTTCATGGCCAAATGGGAAGTCGCTTGGGCACCTGTTCCAAAACAAAAATCAGACCAGCTAGGAGAGAAAAAGTAAGAGACTGCCCAAGCAGGAAAAAAGGACAGTGGAGAAGATAAAAGAAAGGCTAAAACAGGCAAGATTTACAAAAATCTCATTTGAAGAGTCTTGGCAGGGATGGATATGAAAGTGGAGCTCTGGTTTTGATGGATCTATGCCCTCTTTAGTGCCTCTGTGAAACTATGTAGCCTCAGAGGAAGTAAACAGTCTAATCTACATTTTTTATTTTATTTCAGAGTACAAAAGTTAGAGTACTTTTCTGCAAAAGGCAACACTTGAACCCTCATCAAGTCACCAATACACTAAGATTACTGTATCATCATTTCGGCAGTAGCACTAACAGAGAAAGAAATGCTAAAGGTGGGCCAAACAGTGAGTATTTTGTGCATGTATTTTTAAATGTAAACTAACTCTATTTCAACCTTGTTTCATTACTTTGAAATGTAATAGTTTGAATAATTTGTATTTTGAACATGAATATTATCCCTTATTAGGTTTTGAAAATATAAATTATAGGCCAAAAATTATAGTTTAACATCATGACTTTCTTTGGACTTGGCTTTTTATGGCTAGCACAGCTGTAACTTCTTTGAACTTGCCAGAATAATAAGACTGATTCAGGTTTCCTAAACCATTAACATCCACCATTTACTCCTCCAAACCCTCACTCGTGCAATGTGATGGCTGCCATTGAAGTAGACAATTTAGGGGCTGAACCACAAGGGACAACGAGAGCTGAAAAATAGGAGCTGCTGCGACTTGAGCAAAAAAGAAAAAGCTTTCCAGTTAGGTTTGTAACAGATTCATATCCTCTGCAGATTGTTCACAGAACAGAACCTGTAACACACAGTCACCAGTGGGTTGAACAAGAATTCCTTGCTCAAGGGCCTGCTCCACTGAAGTTGATGGGACTGTTTGAGTAAGTGTTAGTCAGTTGGAAGAAGATTTTTCAGTATTAGAGCCTAGAACAGTAAGGATTTTTCCTTGACGCTCTTTCCTACACGCCTATTTTCTTTTTATTAAATATTATTATTAATATTCCATTTATATTATCAGTGCACAGAAAGTAAGGACAAAAGGGACAAGTGGTGGATTATAAAAATATTTTGATGAACAGTTTCAAACCTGAGCACTGAAACTCAGGCTCCAAAATCCAGTTATGCATCTAAATAGAATCAATGACCTAACCATGCTAAGTGATAAACCTGTAGATGGAAGTAGACATGTGAGAACCATTCCATGACCTCTCTGCTAATAGTAGTATGACTTTCTTGTAGAAAAATGAATGTGTGCAACACTGTGCAGCATAAAACAATGTTCATGAAGCAAACTACTTTCAGAGAACAGCACCTCGACAGCATTCAGCATTTAAAGCTGGAGGATATTAAGGCTGGTTTTCAGTTGCATCTGCATCTATATGAAAATATTTTACAAGCTGACCATCTTTTCAGAAGTTTCAAAGTCATTTTCAGGACATTTTGACACCTCTTTGATTGATATAAAGCAATCTCAGGGTAACTAAAATGCACAGAGGAAGGAAAACTTCTATGAAAAGTGTATTCATTTTATTGTTAATTATCCTTCCAACCCCCTTCATCCTCATTTGCCTGTGCTGTCTGCAGCCTACATTCTGTGTGACACCTGGACATTCTCTTCTTTGTTATTTATTTGCACACCACCTAGCTTGGTGGCACCATGATTCTGGAATGGGGCACCTTGTTGCCCCCATAGTCAAAATAATTAATAACCGTATTAAAATAAAGGTGGGTATGGGGGTTTTCCACCTTTCTCCCCTTCTCCCAAAGTCTGTTAAAAATTCACCACTTTTGCTTTCCATGCAAGACTGCTTCCAGGGATCCTTTCTGAGGAGCGAAGAGGGGAAAAGAAACAAAACAAAACACATTATTCCATTATTCTAATTAAAAGCTTTGCAATTTCCTTAGGAGGTATTTTAAACATAGTATGGAATTGTTACCAGAACTGAACATTGTTCTCATTGGAACAATGCAAAGTAGCAATGGATAGAAGCCTGCAGCATTATAGCCATTATAAATTCTGTGGTGTCTTAGTCATAATAAAACAGAAATATTAAATACAGTGTAAATTAAGCTTTCTGGCTTATATTATTTGTTTACACCCAGCAAAAAAATATAATGGTATGAGCAGTATCTATACTACATATATTCACAGATAATGGGCTTATTAGTTCATAGACTGGCCCTTTCATACGGGGTGATACGGGGGTCATAAGGGGTCATGTGTCCTCCCTTCCCCAATTTGCTGCTTGGATTGTTCTGAGCATGCTCACATGGACTGAGCATGCTCAGTAACATGGCTGATGCCACTGCCCCATCCTTCCACCATCAGCAAGCATGGGACTTCTCTGCTTTCATATGTTATTATTCATACACAGAAACATTTCTTTATTTGAATATGTACAAATATAAAAATCCATCTTTGGTAAGCCTTCAATGGCTGAACAGACTTGCTAGAAAAAAACATTAGTTATCCCAGTGTAGCCAATTCACATTTCAATGCAAGTCTCGTGATCTTTGGTATTGTCTTATAGTCATGTCATTAGCGGAGAATCTCAGCTTCAATTTTTTTTAAAATGTAAGTTTCTAGCCCTCATGGTTGCAGAGAAAAGCTTGAAAATGTGACCCAAGTGAATTCTGAAGGCTCAGAAACTAGAAGACAAATGAAATGAACCCCAATTGTATTTTTTAAAAACAAAAGGAAAAAAAAACAGCTCTTCTTCTGGTCTGGGAAAGGTACTCAGAGTGTCACCTCGGAGCTGATCGTTGCAGCAGTGGAGAACAAAACCTGCAGATGCAGACATCTCTCCACTGCTACAATGATCATCTGAGTTGACACTCTCATTACCTTTCCCAGGCCAGAAGAAGAGCTCTGTGTAGTTCCTTGTCTCTCACCAACAGAAGTTGATGCAATAAAAGATATTACCTACTCAACTTTTCTCTCTAATATCCTGGGACTTCATACAACTGAGGGGCATATGATATTTATAAAAAATACCACACATAACTCCATCATTCCCTGTAGTATATGAAATAGACATACTATATCCATTCCACAGAGACAACTCTGTGCATAATATGAAGTGTAGATTCCCTGATTGACAGTGTAGATTAGATTGTTTTTAAGTTGATTGCATTATACTCATTTTGTTGTATTTTGACTCTGCCAACCTAATCAGTGAAGAAGGTAAACAGTAAAAGAAACTGCTTTGTTACACAGAGAACTCAGAGCTATATATACTAATCTCCAGCAGTTGTAAACTAGAGCTAGTCAAAAATACTCTGATAGAAAGTTTTTCTATTTGAAAATGTTGATTCATTTAATGTGAAATGTTATGTCGAAACATGTTGACTTTGAGAAAAATTCATTTCATAATGTAAATTGAAAACAAAGCACTTTGATATGGTTGAAATGTTCAATCTCAACCTTTTCAGAACATTTCAGTTTTCCATTTTAAAACTACTTTTCAATGTTTTAAAATGTTATATTACAACACAGAAATAATATGAAAACAGAAGCTGAAATAAGAAAGAAAGATTTCAATTTTGTCAACATGAAACACTTCAACCGATCAGAAACAGTTTTGTTTTTAATTTTGGTTTGTGGGAAATTTCCCAATATTCTATTTTCATTACATTCCGGAATGGAAATTTTGAAATTGCAAGTCTTCAACCGAAACAAAAAATCCAGTTCTCTCACAGCTATACTGTAAACTCTACTCTTCTCATCTGAAAATGAATTTATTTCACTCAGTGACAGTTCAGGGATACTTTACAGTTACTGAAAATTATTGTACAATCTTCCCAGTTGTACAGTTCCCTGCACTCTGATTCTCTGACGCAAAATGCTTCCTGGTGTTAGTGTAGGAGCTGTGCAGCTTCTTTCTATGCACAGGACAGGGCTGTGGCTTAGTGCCATGATTTAGTCCTAAACTTAGAATAAGGATAAAGCTGGCAAAACTTGGCTGGTGTAATTCATTTGGGGGTATCGAGGATGCTGCAATGTTTCAGAGAAAATGGATCAGTGCTTCAGGAAGTTAAATGATCTCATCTGTTATTTCAGGATTATAAACTGTGTAGTATATAATACAAAAATAATTATTAATATTTGTATTACATTAATGCCTAGAGGCCCCAAAGGATCCCAGGATTCATTATGCTAGACAGTATAAAATCCTGGCTCTATTAAAGCCTATGGGAATTTTGCCATGAATTCAAAGGGATTAGGATTTTACCCATAGTGAGAGACAAAGAGTTTACAGTCTATATAGACGAAGGATGGTGGGAAAGGAAAAGTGAAGTGACTTGTAATAAATCACTTTAATGATGGAGCCAGGATTATAATCCAGGTTTCTAATTTTCAGCCCAAAACCCTATCTTCTGGACCATATTGTCTCCCATGATTAGTAAGGTTATAATAAATGTATAAATAGGGAACTGCTACTAAAACTGTATTTACATTCTGTGATGCACTGATGATGTACTGCTGCTTCAAAATTCTCTTTTGCAACAAGGAAGCTGAACTGCAGTTTTGAACAGAGTTCAGATTTTGCACTTCATAAAAAGAGGGAGGAAAATGCCCCTGCTGAAGGTGACAACAGCCTTCTCAGTTAGGCAGCAATTTTTTTTATCAAAGGGGACGTGTACAAGGTCAACCTAATTAAAGAAAATTAAATTAGGATAATACATGGATGATTCACAATTA
Organism: Mesoclemmys tuberculata; assembly: GCA_007922155.1. Lineage (NCBI taxonomy): Eukaryota > Metazoa > Chordata > Testudines > Chelidae > Mesoclemmys > Mesoclemmys tuberculata. The sequence continues at coordinate 3,517,633 of ML675617.1, read as the reverse complement.
ACCCATTTATTTATTTTTGTGTAAAGCTTCCTTCTTGCAATAATCTTTGACACTAGATTGAGCATTGTTTTAGGGCCAACCTTCAGATGTCATTTCAACTAGATTTTGTGTCTTATTGAACACAAAAATAGTAATTAAACATAAAATAAAAAAAAAGGGGAACAAAGAGGACCCCAGGAATTATGGACCAGTCAGCCTAACTTTGTAAGTTTGTAAGCAGCTATAAGCACCTATAAGCTATAAGCTATATAAGCACCTATAAGATAATAAGATTATAAGAAAATGGCAACATGGATTTGTCAAGAACAAATCATACAAACCATCCTAATTTCCTTCATTGTCAGCTTTACTGGCCTAATGGATAGAGAGACACAGTAAATATGATATATTTTCATTTTAGATAAGTTTTGACATTCCCAAACATTACATTCTTAATAGCAAATTAGGGAAATGCTGTGTAGGTGAATTTATTATCAGGTGGCTGCACAACTGGTTGCAAGACCATACTCAAAGAGCAGTTCTCAAGGGCTCGCTGTTGAACTGGGAGGCCATATCTAATGAGGTCCAGTAGGGAGTCAGTCCTGGGTCCAATACTATTCAATATTTTCATTAATGACTTGGATAATGGAGTGGATAGCATGTTTATATAATTTGTGGGTCACGCCAGACTGGAAGAGGTGGCAAGCACTTTGGAGGACAAGATTAGAATCCAAAACCACCTTGACAAATTAGAGAATTGGTCTGATTTCAATGAGATTAAATTCAATAAAGATAAGTGCAAATACTTCATTTAGGAAGCAAAAATCAAATGCACTAAACTTCAAAATTGGTTATAATTGGGTAGCTGGTCATTCAACTGAAAAGGATCTGAGGGTTGTAGAAAATTTTAATTGAATATGAATCAACAGTGTTATGTTTCTCAAATTACAATAAGCATTATTTATTTATTTATTTACTTATAGAGAGACAGAAGAAGAGTTTATTCCATGACAGGGAAGGACATTTTGATGGATGGATTTTGCAACTTAAGTCAATCAGTCTATTAGTTCTTCCTGGCAAGAGAAGTACAAATTTCTTATGAAGTAGTGTACTGTATAAAAAGGTGACACAGAAGGCAAATTTAAAGTTGAAGTAATCTCTAATTCAGCCAAAAACATAAATTCTAGAACAAGTTATTGGCCTCAGTACTGGGGTAACTGGGTAAAATTATTTTGCCCATGTTATACAGTAAGTCAGACTAGATGATTTAAACATCTCTTCTGACCTTAAAATATATAGATCTGTGTATTGTTGATGTGGTGTATAACTAATGGTGTTATGATTTTTTTTTTCTGTGCTGTAGCTTTAAATGAAGTTAATGGCATGACACCAGGGATAGATTTGGCTCTGTATATTTCATTTTCAACCTTCATGCCCATTTGTCCAAGCTTTCAAGAGTATCCCCTAAAAGAGAGGCAGCCCTCTGAATCTTGATCAAATCAGTCTCCTATTTTGAGATCATTTTCAAATGTAATGAGATTCCACATAAAGCTTTGATTAGTTAATCAATACATATATTTAAAAGTTCTAGTCTCAGTAGGAGTCCATTTATCATCCACTTGTAGGGGGGAAAAAATCCTGCCTACCAATTGCTTACTACCTACTAACTATGGATGTAAACCTAATTGGTTCTCAGTGCTTCCTGAGAAGTGCTAAACTCCCTCAAGTTGCACAGAATCCAGGAGCAATTGATGATGCATAATTGCTCTGACTGGGTTGCAGGGACTAGATTCACAAAAAGATTTAGCCGATTAACTGCCACTTTAGGGACTTACATCCCAGAATCAGTCCCCACTGGGACTCTCAAAGCCCCTGTTCAGCAGCCACTGAACCCTGTAGGTGCTTAAACTCACTTGCTGCCTGAGTTTTTGCAGTAGACATTCCCAAGGCACCTAAGTTTCTGCCTACACGTGCACACTAAAGCTCCTTGCCAAGCTGCGAGACACCTAACCCCAGAGCAATTCACAAATCAGGGAAGATAGGTGTTGATCGATTCAACTTTTCTGCTGGGTCCAATCAAGGAAACCTACCAAGTGGATCAGGGTCCGACAGGTGAGCTTACACAAGATGATAGCCACGGGCGGAGGAGGGTGACTTTATACTCTCTAGCATAGTGAGAACTGGATCCTGGATCTCCCATGAGTGCTCTAACCACCAGGCTACAGATTAATTCTCATGCTTGTGTACGGGGTCATTCTTAGTGTGGGGTGGAGCTAGGACCCTGGCAGAAGCTATCTGCCTCCACCTGGCCCCAGCGCATAGGAAGGCAGGCTGCAGACACATACTTCTCACCTGGTCCCTGCCAGCCAGGAGGTGGGTGGCTGCAGCCCACCTCCCTCCTGATCCTGGCATGCAGCCTGGAGGTGGGCTGCAGCCGCCTGCCTCCTGGCGGGTTCTGGCGTGAAGCTGGAACCCTGACTGTTGCCGTCCGCCTCCCACCTGGTCCTGGAGCAAAGCAAAGGGCCCCCCCTCAAAGCGCAGGGCCTGGGACAGTCACCCCAATTTGCCATACCCTAGGGACAGCTCTACTTGTGTGTGCTTTCTCTTGTCCAATGGTAAGTTTCACTAGAACAGAAGAGACTAAGGAACCCTCCAGATCAGCAAATCCCGTAGCCCAGCAGCTAAAGCACTCTCCAGAGAGGAGACAGAGCCCACTTCAAATTTCTTCTCCCCCTCAGGTGGGGGGTGGGACTTGAACCAGAGGTCTCCCACATCCCAGCTTACATCCTAAATACTCAGCCAGAAGTCATGAGGGAGGTCTTACTCCTCCTCCTTCCCTCCTCCCCCATCTTCTTGTTGGTAGCGTAGAACCATAAGCACAGGAAGGCACCTCACTGCAGCTCTGACTTAGGCATCTGTTGTTACCCAAGGTTCTTTCAACCCAAACATCTTGGTAATTACCAGTCTTGGCAAGTTGGCGGCAGGAAATAAATCAATGAAGACATGGCTGTCTGACCGATAGATGGCTGGCACGAACAGTCCAACACAAAAGTGCTTTCACATAAAGCTGCACTTTATTCTAGTTTAAAGCACTTACACCCATCTGCAATAGGCTAGTAAAACACCCCCCAAAAAATGAACAATTACCCAAGTTTGGTGTGGCTCTCAAGTAGTAGAATGACAGCTGTCTGATTGGCCCGTCTTTCAGCTGCTGTTGGGGACCCTCGATTGTGTCCAAGAAGAATCTGCCTCCCCCATGATTTCCCCCCTTATTTACTGACTTAGCAGAACATGTCAATAAAAAAAAAACTTCTTAAGCAAACAACTTCCACACTTAAGCAAGAGGTTTCCCCAAACCATTAATTAGACAGATGTGTTTTTGCAGCATCCGCATGTCTTGAGGGCCCTGCAAAACACATCCAAAAGGGCAGATACAGATAAGCTTCCTATTTTTCCAAAACACATTCCTCAGCAATTTCAACAGAGATCTTATCAGGAAGGACAGAAGGCTTCTCCCCACCAACCCCCGCCCTTCCTGTTTTTTTGCTTAGATAGGCTAAGGCCATTGCAGAGGCCTGCTGAGACCTACTGATTTAGCTACTTTTGGCAATAAGCATAATCAATATTCCAATTATTGGTAGAGGTCCAGGCATTTTGCAGGTCTACCAAAATTTCCCGATACACTATCAGTGTGAGAGGGGTGGGCCTCAGCAACCTCCATCTCCCACGGGCTAGCTTAGACTAGGTGGCTAACATGCTGGCTTTTGTGAATCCTATTCTCAGGCACCCATTTCTTCCCATTTATTGTATAGGGAGCCTAGGCACTGAATTCAGGCTTTGTGAACCCCATTTAATATCTAGTCACTTTGAAAGTTTGGTGTGGTGATGCTGAGATTCTAGTCCAAGTTCTTTCTCCATCACACAATGCTTCATTTCTTCCCCTCTATGTAGAGAGATTATACAATAATCCATCATGTGAAACATGACCAAATAGCTTTCTGAAATTCCAGCTAAATCTATTGGTTTCTTTCTTTCCAAACTAATTAGTTTTTTCTAAGGTTTTGTTTTCATCTATCCAGTTAGACCTATTAAACTGTACTATTTAAAATGTATCATTAAATATTATAAAGAGTCATCCATAAATATTATTTCAAAAGTTTAGGCTTTGCCAGCTTTACTCATGGTGAGTGGTACCTTATTCCACAAAAACTCCTTCTCAAGTGAGGCTGGCTGAATTGTGCCTTTAAAGCCACATTCTGATCCTCACATTTATGTTGAGCATCACCTTCCCCTGGTAATGTGTTACTATGAATGAAGGTATCAGAATCTGTCCTTTACAGATTAACTATTTTTTGCCTTGTTCTCATAACTTCTTTGTAAATATTATCTGTTTTTCAGTGACATTGTAGTTTTTCCAATATCAAAGAACTTCTTGAAAAATAAAGTGCTGAGATATTTGATCCCTACTTTCATGTATTGTCTGTAAATGTAACCTACGAATATCTGGTGTTTTGTCTACATTGATCTTATCCAAATACTTGCTTACCACTGCTTTAAAAAAAATCACTCTGTTTTCCAATTAATTCTCATAAATATCCACAAACGTATCCTATAAGGATGCATTATTAATCTCCTTTTCAAATATATAAGTGAAGAAACCATTTAATCCTTCCATCATTTCATTTTCAATAGGCAATAATTCCTTACTTAGCCCTTTATGAATAGCTCTATTAGTTCTCTGATTTTTCAGTCCTCTGATATATTTAAATAATCCTAGTATTTTTAATATCAGCTCCATTTTCCTTTTTGCTCTTTGAATACCTCATTTGCATTTCTTCTTTTTCACTGCAGCAAGTAGTAGGTCAATGCCTACCCCAAGTCTCCCCATTGTTTATTTTAGCCACTTTTCTTTCCTTGTGTGGTACTTAAAGTTTCCAATTTTAATTTCTCTTGGGTGCGAAGCAAGCTGTAGAATCATTGCTCTGATTTCATGTTGTCTGAGACGTGGTTAAACTACCCTGGCTGGATGCTCACCAAGCTGCTATTTTTTGGGTCCCAGCATGTTGGCCCCATGTACCCTTAAGCTACCTGAGACTGAGCAGAGTCGGGCATTGCCTCTGGCTTTGGGCCAAAGATCCTCTGTCTTATCCCCTTTTGAGATCTGAGATTATGTGGTCCAACTACCTAGGTCTGTGATTAGTCCTGGTTCCCCTCAACTCCCTATATCTTAGTACATCTTTGCCAGAGTTCTACCTTGTGCGTTCTTTGGCTTACAGCTCAGCTGTTCAGGAACACAATACAGTAGAAGTAAACAGATAGAGTCTTTGCAAAGGATTCCAAGACCAATCTCTCTTTAGAATAGATAAAAGAAATATACAGATCCAGAAAAAACAATAAAACATCTACATACCATTTCTGCCTCATTTCCCTCACCACTCTGGAGTATTTTTCAGGAATTAGGTTAGTGTCTTTTCAGGGTTCCTGATCCCCTCTTGGGACTCTACTTCTCCAAGTCAGGATTCTCTTTTGAATCATGAAGTCTGCTTTCTCTCCTCTAGCCAACTTCCTTTGATCTTGCCTTCCCCATCCTCCATCCCAAAGTGTTAAAGCTTTGTTGCTTTAAGAGCCAGAGCTTTGTTCTACATCTAGGGAAATTATTCCTTCAAAACCCAGCCCCCTGCAGAAAAGTTGGAGAAAACTGGTTCTTTTAATTTGAATGAACCCATTATCCTAATTTTCCCATTTGATTTAACAACCCTCCATTGTTGCTTATCTGGGAGATATCTGATACAACCCTAGTACACTGGGGCATTCAATGATACTGCAATTTAATAAACTGAACAAAAATTCATAATTTGTACATAGATTCTCCTTATCATCATACGTACCAATGAGGAAGAGTTAATGAAAGTGTCCTATTAACAACTAATTAAGAATAAACCCTCATGGTACTAGGGAGCGGCATGTAATTGGAGGTGCTATCTTTCATATGTGACAAAAGCTGAGGTCCTAACCACTTACAGTCATTAAAGATCCCTTGGCACTTTTTATAAGTGTAGCAGAGGAAGTGTCATGGACAAGCCCCAGTCTGGGTAAGTGCATTCTGCTAACCTAAATTTCTCCTGCACTTTCAACTTCTAAATGGTATTTTTCATTTCCTGTTCTAAATTGTGGTGTATTTTTTTACTCTGCACTGATAAATATCTGCTGCTTTCCACTCCAGTACTTCCTGTATTACAGTGGTGGACCCAGTGATTCACTGTGTGTATGTGTCACAGGGCACAAATATCTCATCTTCCGTAGAGAGCGGGGTATGGGCCCCATGGCCCCACAGTTAAGTCTGTCTGTCTTTCTGCCCTCAGCCTCAGGGCAGAGTGGCCTACTGTCAATAGCTTTCCTCCTGTTCAGGTCTAGGTGGCCTAGTGAGTCAAGTCCATAAAGCTTCCCCTGCCTTCAGGGCAGCAAGGGCTAGGGACCAGGGTTAATTATTGCCCTTATGTCCAGGGCTGGGTGGCCTAGGGGCCCCAAGTCAATGGAGCCTCCCCTGTCTTTGCAGAGGTATGACCTAATGGCCAGAGTCAATGGAGCAGCCCCTGCCTTTGGGGCAGTGCAGCTTAACATCCAGGGTCAATGGCAGCCCTTACGTTCACGGCTCAGCAGCCTACTGGCTAAAGTCAATGGAACCACCCCAGTCTTCAGAACAGCATGGCCTAATGTCCATATCGGAAGGGGCTACCACCTGGGGATGGGTAGTGACCAGACTAGGAGGTCTCTGTCTAGCAGGACCCAACCCAGGGCTCTGTCAGTGACCCATGAGAGCCATTGTGTCAGTGAGGATCCAGCCAAAACATGTTGCTATTTCACAGGCCAAGAGGGAACCCTCCCCCTGGGCCACTTCCTACCCTCATTCCTGAAGCCTCCCCCCAGGCATCTTCAGGGCCTCTGGGTGCTTCTGTGGGTAGAGCAGCCTAGGAGTCTGGCTTCCATAGGGCATTCCTCTGACTCCCTGGCTGGATCCTCCACCACACATCTTTCCTTCTCAGCATCCCACTCAGGGTGAACTGGACTGCTCCCCTTTATACTGAAGCAGCAGTTGGAGCGTGCCCAGCAGGGGCGAGGGTGGGGGTGTGGCTTCTGCTGCCAGGAGTATTGGCTAAACCCCTTCATCCCCAGTGTGGCGCAAGGACACCCCATCATAGTATATAACTTATTTCATATAAAAACAACAACAACAAAACAAAAAAACCCACCACATTAAAATAATATTTTGGGAGTTTTTCCATTAACTTCAATAGGCTTTGGAACAGGCTTTAGGACAGTAGCTTATAAGGGGCATGATCCCATTAATATTCTGGAAACAGCAAAACTGCAGTCTCTCCATTATGCCTGGGCAGGTGTTTTATATCATATTAACGCATATAAAACATGAACCATATATTGGTTTGACATGAAGAGTGAAATGCTGGTAGGACATGTGGGCTAATCCAAGGAAAGGGCTGAGAGCCTGGAAAAACGAGGTTCATGGAGAAGTCTAGACAATAGATATGGTGGAGTGAGAGTGGTTAACAGAGGCTTATTTTGCGGGTGGGGTATAAAAGACTTTACTAAACGCAAATGGGCCAATACATCTGGGTGGGTTTCTAGAATTCTGAATGCTTATATCTGCACTGACTCTCTGATCCTTCTGAAGTTCACAAAACTCATTCAAGCACGTGTTCCTTCTGTGAACAAATTGACTGTAAATTTGTTTTAAAAGTGCCATAGAATGGATCTCTGGTCTTTTCATTATGTAGTGATCAGTGTGTGTTTTATTAAGAAGACATGAGAAGGTGGGAGGTAGCTTGTTCCTGTTATAAGTCATCGCTGTTCAGACAGAGCCAAATCATCTTATTTCTATACAGACTTAGTAGCTTGGTTGGGCACTGGGAAACTCCCTGGAGGCAAGAGTAAGAAAGAATCCTCGCCTCCTTCAAGTATGGGAGCAGAGATCCTCGTCTAGCATACAGGTCTGAGTACTGGTGGATCTTATGGCCTTGACCCTATCAGATCTGCCCTGGCCTGATCCAAAGTCCATTGAAGTTAGTGAAAGTCTTTCCATTGACTGTGGTGGACTTTATATCAGGGCTTCCATATAGGGATCCTCCAGTGAGCTGGATTTTCTCCCATGCGAGGTGTAAAATCTTCCACAGTGCAAATTTTCCTCATAGCCTCATCCCACCCCCTGAATAGCAGAACTGCACAAATCCCTCTGAATCTTCAGAGAATGTTGTAGAGTCCAATGTTATGAAGTGCTGAATATCCTCAATATTGATCAAATTCACAACAATATTATTTATGTCTCCTGACCTCAATGAGAGCTGAATATATGTATATTGCAAAACTGGGAGCTTCTCTATGTATTTAGAGTGTCAGTTTTTGCTGAGGTTTTTGTTTGTTTGTTTTTGTTTTTGCAGACGATTTTTCTAAAGGTCTTTAAACCCTTTCATCAGTGTCATTTCCCTCTGTGCAGATTTTCCATCAGGCTTGTGTTAGAAACTAGATGTCAGCATCAGAAGTCCCCCCACTTTCTAAACCATTATGCACATCTGTTAAAAGTAAAAAGCAATAATATATATCTGCATTAATATTTTTATTGATGTATTGTACATTGTACTGTATTGGAATTATATGCACAAACATACATGTCTATTCAGTTATACTTTATTTAGTAACAAATTGTATCTTTAAGTAATATGGCAATAATTAGAGGCCAGACCTACATAAAGAAAAGATAGCCCAGGGCTTAGAAGATATAGACATAGACTCTGACATAAAAGATCCACTTCAGTTCCCTTTTCTGCCACAGACTTCCTGTGTGACCTTGGACAAGTCACTTAGTCTCTCTGTGGCCCAGCTCTCCATTTGTAAAGTGGGTATAATAGCACTGCACTTCCTCACATTGAGATTATGAGATGTTCAGTTACTACAGTAATGGAGGCCTCAAAGGAGCTAAGGATACATTGCATCAAATCAAATTGCACCCCATAACTAAGTGTTAGAATTAAAAACCTTTTGTTGGTTTTTTTTTGGTTTAACTAGCTCATTAATAACTCCAGCTGATGGCATTGAAGCAGAGACACTATTCAGCAGAAGTGTGCATTTTACTATAGTTATATATAACAATAACAATTAGCATACCCAGTGGGGTTTATGCAGCATGGAAAATGTCAGAATTCCTAGAATTGTTTTCAGTGTGGTTATGACTGTGTTGCTCCCAGGATATTAGAGAGACAACAGAAAGCAAGAAGAGCTCTGTGTAGCTCGAAAGCTGTTTCTTTCACCAATAAAAATTGGTCCAATAAAATATATTACTTTCACCCTGCTGTCTCCCAGGATTCCTAGATGGAATAGTTCCTTTCTGTATGATTTCCACTGCCACAAGCTGAGTGTATGTCCTAAAAAAGGAGGCTTGGACTCTATCTTTGTGCGCTTACAGAGCTAAAAATGATATAATCTCAAGCACATACCAAAACATGAAGTTTTGAAGCTGAGTCTTTTGGTGCCACCTTCTGGTGTAAATTGATCTATAGATACAAATTATAACAAAGGTTTCCATTAGTATATAAGCTACATGACTGTGTGCCTTCAAAATATCATGCCTTCAACAGTAACAGAGGGCAGCGTTGAATTAGGGAGGATGCCGCCATGAATTATAGCAAATGATTGCCAGAATTATACTTGAATATCAAAACTTGCTCATTCAATTTCATAGATAGAGGAAAGGTTATTCACAAACTGCAGCTAAAAACAGAAAATGGAAATGACCACATTTTTTCCCCTTATTAAGGCAATTCAGATGTTTAACGATGTCTAGTTTATTTCGCATAGGATTTTTTCTCTCCAGAAAGTGTTACAATATTAGGGGTAAAATCGCTGAAGACAATGGGAGATTTACCACTGACTTTAGTGGGGCCATCATTTCACCCTGTGTCTTATCATTCTAACACAGCAGCAAATTGTTTCTGGGATAAGGATACTCAAGCATCCTCACCTAATTGCATATGCTCTTAGAGCTGCATACTTACACCCTTCCTTGAGGATCTAGCAGTAAGAGACAAAGTATCAGTCCTTTCTCTGGCTTGCCTAATGAGTCTGATGGTCCAGGTTCCTCAATGCCCAAGATTGCTGGTAGATAACAATAGAGCTGAAGGGTCAATGATGGAAAGCTAACCCCTTCCACATGGTGTTTTGCTCTATTATAGGGCCAGAACATTATCATGAATATTCATTCAAATGATCAGCATTCCATGTCCAAATCTAACATCCTCTCCTTCATAATATTGGGGTGCACTTATTCTCTAGGTTTACATAGTACTACTTATTAATGCCATTTAACACATCATATCTATCACCTCTTGCTCAAGCAGATTTGCAGTTATCACTTCTGTTTTCCTGCGGTTGCCCTTTAACAATAGGTTTCAGCTCCTGCTATTAAGAAAACTATTCCTGGTTCCCCAAAGTCTAACGGTAACAGTTAGGTCATTTATCTATGACAAAGCTCACAGGCTTATTATACTTGACTATACTTATTTAAGTTGCTTGAGCTAACATCTGACAGGATACAGGCCTGTACGTTCCTTGTGTTATAGCTGAATATAATAATGGCAACCCTATGGGCTACATAGGTCCAGTTTAGCTGTTCAGAGGGATCTTTTATTCTCTCTATAAGGTGCAACAGGTATTCTGATCCTCAGAAAGGCATTGCTGGCACAGATCATTGACTGGTGTGAACTGGCAAAGTTCCACTGAAGTGGAACACCAGTTTGGGCTGAAATCAGAATGAAGTTTGAAGCAATAATTGGCTTCCTGTAGATTTTTGTCAAAAGAACCATGTTATGGAGATGAAGTTTTGGCTTTTCCTATCAGTACAAGGTACATCAGGCTGTAAGTGTTTCTGTAAGTTAGCTGTTGCAGACAAAATGAAGAAGAATCCTGCAGACAGACTGATAGGTACCCAACTTAACAGTCTACCTGAAAAAAGAAAAGATAGATATAAATCTCATCTCTTACTGATTTAGATTTTAGGCATATTAATTTAATACAATATTTTAGTTCACTTAAGACATTTAAAACATTTACGAGCATTGTTGATTTGCTATCTGAGAAGTTCAGTGGGCTTGACTGTACTCTCAGTAGCTCCTGTGTAAATGAACAGCAACTTCACCGAAGTTAATAGGGACACCTATGTATATCCAGTATGAGATCAGAATAATGTCTGTGCTGTTTGAAGACACTTTTAAATTCCCCTTCCGTCAGGATTTTATTTCATTAAAAATATATAGTCATCTTATTGAGATGGTAAAACAAGGACATCAGCCTTCTGCTTATCAACTTGACCTCATGGATGATGGAGTGTATAGACAGAGGGTGTTGCACAGTGACTGTACTGATCTCTGTAACAGGGCTCTAAGGGAGGGAAAACAGAACTTTTTAATGGGGAGGATTTATCAGACCGAACTGGAAATAGTGCTGTTTTTTCCTAACACCATACAAGCTTCAGTGCTTGAGCAACAGGAAAGGAAATCAGCTGTACACTAATTGACACATTCTGCTGCTTCCCAGAAGTCGTAACACTCATCTGTTTTTCAGAGGCATACTAGAATATTTGCAAAAAAGGCTTTGGAATGTAAAATTGCCTGACCTGATCAAGAGGCATTCATGCTTTCTTCTGCAGCAGGTATTTCATTTTTAAAGAGATTTCTAAATTTCCTGGAGAAAAGAAGGGGTGTAAACAAGTTTTTATAAAAAGAGTCACCATTATTTGTAAATGTCAATAAGGAATGTCAATAAGGAAAACCCTGTGTTTTTTCAAGCCTGCATCTGGTTTCATTTAGGGTTAAAATGAACTACATTTAAGCCTGTTATTCACGTGATTAGCTTGAGTGCATTTTGTCCCTTAGAGTTGTCTCATCAAGCAGCTTCCATGTTCAGAGAGAACTGGCTGTCCCCCCAGTCACATCTCCTCTTTCTATTAGTATTTGCCTGTTTCTTTCTCTTTCTTTCTTTCTTTCTTTCTTTCTTTCTTTCTTTCTTTCTTTCAAGGGAATACATACTGTGTTTGAATGAAAAAGGTCTCAGGGTGCAAAATGTGGTAGAAATAAGTTATAATTACGTTGGCTTGAACTTTGTGTAGAATAGATAAGCCTATCGTAGAGGTTTCTCTCATCAGATGGCTATCAGGGTCAAATAACCTTAAGTATAAGTAATGGTTAATGCAAACTTTAATAAGCTATTTGGCTCAGGCCCTAAATTTTTCTTGTTCAATGTAATGAAGAACGTTAATTAGTGGACCTGAATAAATACCATTATTAGATGTCTGGTGTAGTCAGCAGGACCTGGCCATGAATACATGCTTTGAAACTTATTTCTCAACTACCTATCAGGTGAGAAGTGAAAATTAGATTTTTTCCTTATATTCCTACTATTTTTTTAGAGAGAGAAAATCAAAACACACAGAAAAGAGAAAATTATCCTTCTTGCAAACCTGTGTTAAAATGTTTTGGGGGCAAATTTGCTACTCGTGTAACTGCACTGGCTTTACTGGAGTTATCCCAAGAAAGATTTTGGCCCATAGTCCACCATATCAGCATAGGTATCTGTATATTATAAGATAAGGATCAGAAGCTGGGCCAGGTCCAATAGACAGTACATGATTCTAAAAGATAGGACACTGGAATGGGACTCAGAGACCTGGGCTCAATTCTTGACATAGTCACACATTTCTTGTGACTTTGGAGAAATTACTTAATTAATCTGTGCTTTAGTTCTCCATCTGTGAAATGGGAATAGTACTTCCTGACATCACAGGGGTGTAATGAGTATAAAATGCATTAATGACTATGAGGTTTTCAGATGCTTTGGGGATGAAGGCCATATAAGTACCTAGAGATAAATAGAGAGCTTGTAGAAACACAAAGGGGTTCCATGAGAATATATGTAGACATGCTGAAAGAGAACAGAGAATTTATAATCTATGTCTATGTTACTATTATGTTACTATGGTTTGGCAAAACTGGGGTGAACAGATTCAGGCTCCATTTGACTCAAAACATTGAAGTTTGGAAAGGTGAGATCAAAGGTTTATGTTCGTACCTGCTTTAATTTATTTGGTGCTCATGAGCCATGGTATATTCTTAAATTGTGTAAGAAGTAAGTATCTTATTTAATGGAAATTTAGACATGAGCTAATCTCTGTATTGTTTTGGCATATAATTTATCATAAAGCAGCAAGTGGATTATAAAGACCCTGAGTCATCAAAACATATCAGTACATGTTTAAGTGGTTAGCTGAAACAGTGCCAAAGGGCATATGTAAATGTTGGTTTTTTCTTGTCCTGCCTGCCAAAGAAACTGTTTGTTGCTGTAACTGAATAATGATTTAGAAACAAAAAACTCCAAAAGAAACCTGATTTACAGCCCTGATTTATAATCTGATAAACACAGAGCATGATCTCCTGAAGAACTGAAGTGTATTCATATACCACAGATAGGACATTTATATACATAGAGCTGGAACCCTATAATCTAGGGCAAGCTTGTAGTCTTCACATATAGTTCAGAAAAACTTTATTGATTCACCCTAAAAATGTAATCAGGCAGAAAACTCATGTAGAGATCCTAGAGTGAATTTTGCTGCCAGCTTTCCAATACAGTGTAGCAAATTCCATATAAACAAAGTAGCGCTTCTCAGACAAGTTGGACAGCAACCAGAGCAGGTAACTGAATGTTAGACCTGGACAAATGATGAAATAAATTCTTCTTCAGATATTTCACTTGAGATACTTTGTGAAATTTGTTGAAAGTTTCTGAAATATGTTAATAAATTATTTACCCAGATAGCCATATTGAAATATATTTCCCAAATAATATTTAAATATATCAAAAAAATCTGATCATTATTTGACAGTCTTTAATCAAGCACACTGTCTCAGATTGTCTTTCCTGGAAAAGAAGTGATGGGGGAATCAGCTGGTTCCATGCAACAGTCATCTATTCTGCATCCATCTATTCTGATGTGGTAATTTGTGTCTAGAGTACATGCTATGAGAGCCTGTGTATAATTGGTGGGTTAGAGGGAAGAAAACATATCGTCTTCCCCTGAAGTTATGCATAGATTCCTGAAAAAGTTATGAAAACTAGTGGGTATCATGGCCAGAGAGCCAGGGGACCACTAAGTCCACAACAGACAAGGAGGTGCAAAGAGTCCTCACTGATGGTCCTGGTCTTGCTCAAAATTTGCCAGACTCTGTATGAGATTCCAATAGATTTGAGGGGAGTTCCACAATGAAATGATATAGGGGAACTTTGCAAAGGATCCTCCCCACAAAATTTTGACCAGTTGGTTTTACCATGAAGGAGAATGGTACGGACCATTTGTAGACTTGTCAAAGTCACTGCATCTGCATCCTTAGCTGAGATACTATGGAGATGATAGGCAAGTGGGAACCGCTCCTAGAAGATTCATGTACAGATGTGGCCATTTTCTGTGGTCTAAGGGTGTTTTGGGGGGTTGGCTGTGTGCTCCATCCTGGCAGGATCACCTAATGATGAGAGTCCAAGGGATGGTTTTCCTGGCAGTCCTGGTTCAGGGTAGTGTCACCCACTGGCGAGCATCCAAAGGCTGCTTTATCTAGCGGCAATAGCTCAGGGTAGTGTTGCCCACTGGTGAGAGTGGGGGGGGTAGAAGAACCTAGGCCCACAGATTTGATGTTATCTGGATTACGGTGACCATTTATAACATTATTTAACAACAATATTGCACAATTACAATCATTGATACAAGATATGTCATATCAGGTACCATTATAAAGGTTATAATTTGCTAAGTATGATATTCGTTATGCATACATGTCATATTGTTATGGATATATTTGATGTATCTGTATTTCAGTGTATGCTGTGTTTCTGGGTAAAACCCCAGACAAGATGACAGCAGCAATAAGCCTGTTTAATGGTGCATTAAGGGAACTCAAAGGTACAATGAACCCAGGGAAAGAACCCAGGAGCTACATCTTATGAGTCACCTGACCAGGTGACCCTGGACTCCAACTTGTTTCTGTGAATTCCGCAAGCCACATGGCAAAGGGATGTAAAAGGCAGCTGCTCCATCCCTTGTTGTCTTCATTCCTGCTTCCTACGTCTGGATTAATTCATCAGCAACTGAAGCTGTGAAACAAAGGACTGAGACCCATCCAGGGACTGGATGTACTCCAAAGGAACTGTACAAGCCTGAAAACTCCACAGTTCTTCTGTGAACTCGATATATATGTATGGACTTTGAAGTAATTTGCATGGATCTGCTTGCTTTGACCATTTAACATCTCTGTTCTCATTTATTTCTTTCCTTTTATAATAAACCTTTAGTTTTAGTTACAAAAGGATTGGCTGGCAGTGTGGCATTTTGGGTAAGATCCAAACTCATATTGATCCAGTAATGTTGCTTATCCCTTTACTTGACCTATTGCTGTCTGAAAGCCAGAGACTAAAATGCAGTAAAGGGGGCTGGGTATTTTTTGTTTTAGCTTCTTGATAACCAGTGTGGGCAATTAGAAATACTGTGTATAATTGGTTGGTGAATCTAACTGCAGTGTTAGCCACCAACTGGGGAGAATCTGTCCTCCTTCTTGCAGCCTGCCCTGCCCTTGGCATTCTCAGGTGGGCTACCCTAAGCATGGACGGGTCACACCCTACTTATCAGGGTGCCAACCCAAGGTCCTTCAAAACAGTAGCCCTTGTACAGGGCTTGATAGCCCTAAACTTCTTCCCTGGGTCACTTCCTACCCTTCAGTTCCTCCTGCATCAGTTTGGGCTGGACGTGGTGTCCCTCCTTTGTTCCCCGCTAATCTGTCTCCTTAGTCTTCTCTGCTGGCAATGGTGAGACATCACCTTCAGCCCTCAGTCTATTGGCTTCCAGCAATAGTCTATTGGCTATGAGGCTTGATCCTGGTGACTTCACGGCTGCTTCACCCAACTACTGTCTTCCACAGACTGAGATGAATTGCTCCCTTTTAAATGTTCCTTCCTCGGGGAGCATGCCCAGCAGAGGCGAAGAGGCGTGGCTTCTTGGGCCTAGAGCAGTTCTTTGATGCTCGCCTCACCAGCGTGGGGCAGGTTCACCCTGTCACAGGGTGGAAACATGAAAAATATTGGTTTTGATTAAACTCAATAAATACATTTAGATAGCAAATATCATAAAATACGTTTTCATTATTGTTTATTCATTAGCAGGTGATTCATCTCCTCAGCAGGAGTGGCTGGTAAATGTGGTATATTGAAAACTGTTAAAATTATAAACTATCACTTTTAAATTTTCAGGGCTTTTCCTGATCCTGTTTGTGGACTACGGGCCTCTATAGGGAAGCATGGTATGTGGGTCTAGCAGCAGTCAGTCTGCAAAAAAGCCAGCCTAGAGCAAGGTGAGTTGTGTCTTTCTGCTTTAGTGAGAAGTCTTCTTTCTCTCTATCTGCTTTTGGTTCTTGTGTTTTAGGGTTCCAGATTCTAAGAAATAAAGGAGTACTATGTTCCAGAAAGATTAAAAAACCCTCTGTTTAACAATAATAAATCCCCACCAATTTCACTTCTTGCTTGTTTAAAAATAAACTCTGCTAAATATCTTTCCATGCTCCTAAATATAATTAAGTGCAATCCTAGGAATGAGGAGTTGATGGGGGGAATAGGAAAAGGACATAAGGGCTGGTGGGGCAGGCTCTATCCAGTCCTTTGAATGTGGCTGTAGCAGGGTGGCATGAACTGGTAATGTCTAGCCCTTCAGGTGCAGATGCGACACTATGGAGTACAGTCCAGGAAGAGAGGAGCAGTTGATTTTCAGCCCTTAAAAGAGCTGCTGAAAGGATGAAGCTGTGTTGAGATCAGATCATGCTTCTAGATTATCTTCTCCATCATCTTTTAGGGTAAAAAAGAGTTTGCCTCAAGGATTCTGAGCATTTTCAGTACAGAATTGCTCACCCATCTTGAGTGGCACAAGGATGTTGCGTTGGACAGAGTGATGCAGGCAAACTTGCTTGCACAATTCTTTAAATTTGAAGGGCAGAGGCAACAAGTGGGCCTGCTTAGGTAGAAGAGACTCTGTTGCCTGATATTCAGGATTTTTTTCTCTTGCTCAGTGTGGGGCTCTGCAAGGATGTGCTAGAGTGTGTGTGAGAGAGTATTAGGGTGTCTTTTATCTGGCTGTGGCTCTGCTACCCACTGGAGATGACTTTTGGCCATTTTGCATGTAGTGGGGGTGGGCATCCCTGTCATTGAAGGAGTTCTCTTAGGGCTCTGCTGCCCAGCAGTAAGGCTGTCCAGTCCAGCCCCACCTCTGCTCTTGAGCCACTGTAGCTCAGGTGGAGATACAAGTTAAATCACATGACTAGTGCTCTCTATTATGTTCTTTCTCCCCTCTACAGTCTGAGGAGGAAGTTCTGTAGCTGGGCACACATATTTCTCCGGCTGGACATAAGGAAAACAAGTTGTTACTGAACCACAACATTATTTGTGTAATATTATACGTGGTGAAGATGGGTGGAAAAAGTTACAGTTAAAGTTGCAGTAACCATATCAAGCCAAACCAGCGATGTTTTTCTGCCACTTAGTTAGTTGGACTTAATGCATGAATTGAATCCATGTTACTATATGGTGTTTAAAGATAAAATAGCGGAAAATGTATGCAACAGGGATTGTATTGAATGTTTAAAAGCATAACATTTCTGCTGGTATCTTAAGAGAGACAAAAATTATGAGCCCAAAAAAGGGGAAAAATTAATTCTACAGAGTACACAGTAGATGAAGAAAGGGGATAGAAAGATAGTCTTGAAATTACGTTGATGCTTTAACATTTGGGAGATCTGGGTTCAACTTTTTGGCTAAGCTATATTTTTGGCTAATCCTCATTGACTTTAAGGATTGTATATAATCTTTCTGTCTCAAGTCTGCTTTTTGTAATTTGAAGGTAATAGTGCCTCCTCTCTGAAACTCTTTGGCTATTTAGATTGTGAGTTTTCTGGGCTTCATTGAGTAGTAAGAGCAATACACATTTTAAAATTTTGATATTTTGAGATATTCTGGATCAAGAGCAAGAGGATTTGGAGTGCATAGACTAGAAGCTGAAATATTTATTTATTTGGACAGATGAGAGAAATGAAAGCATGATAAATCAGAAAGGATTTAAAAAACATTCAATCACACTCTCAGTGTCAGATGAAACAAAGGAACACAGAGTTTTTTTTATGTTTAGGTTAACTAGACCTTTTTTAATTTTGTAAGTTTCAATTCAATTTTGGGGGCAAAGTTTGGGTCAGTTATTTTATCTGCACCCTTTGAGTAATCTCTAGGTTCAGCATGAAGAACACAAATCACCAAAGAAGACTGAAGAAAATAACACCGCAGTCCTGCAAAGACTTATGCATATGTTTAACCTTCCCAGCCAAATTGAAGCACATGCACTAGTCTTTGCATTATCAGGGCCTAGGGCCTTCTATCAGAGAAGGAATATGTTTTTAAGCATCATACATTCAGAAGTTTTACTAATGCTAGCCAAAGTAAGGTAGTTGGAAGACTGACTTGAATGCAAAGATAGCAATGTTTTAGGTTTGTAAGGATTGGTATGGGATCTTTTAAAAGAAATGGAGCTGATAGTATTTATGTGGAAAAGTTATATTTAAACCTAAAAGGGCATCAGTAAGGGACAAGTTGATTTATAAGGAAGAATTAAAATTATTAGGCTAAGTAGGAGAAATCTATGCAAAATAGAAGAGAGAGGAAGGAAGATATTACTCTGATTAGCAGATTTATGGAAAGAGAGGAAATAACACTGAGCAGTGAAGTTGTTATAAATCATAGTGAGGAATAACAGAAGAAACTGATACATCTCAGGAAATGTGCTGAAATCTCAGAAAGCCACAAGATGACTTGGGGGATGTTTAAAAAGTGCTTGTACATTAGTATAGAGCACAGTAAATTAAAAATAGGAACCGGAATGATATGAATGAAGAGGGAATTTTAGCATCTCCTTGCTTTGGAGAAGGTATTTGAAATTTGCAGTGAGAAAATTTTTCGCTGTTTCTGTGGAAAAAATGTTCCAAATTATCCAGGTTATAAACCTCAAAAAAAATCTCAGTTCACACATGCTCAGGTGAGATTTGTTAGAGCTTTGCAGCTAAAGTCTCCGAAGATTCCTTCTGTTCTGGCCCCCTCACAGCTCTGAATGTGACTAGGCTCTGCATGCACAAACCCCACAGAGTGACTGGGAAAGTTCCATTCAGGGGCCAAGTAGGACTTTCCCTGCAGTTGCTTCTCCTGGTTGCTAGGGGCTACTGTGATGCCGGGCACTAGAACTGAAAGCAGTGAGATCTGAGCAGGAGGGCAACTCCTCCTGTGCTCTCAATTCTGTCTTGCTAATGCCCAGGCAGTGAGAAGGAGGAAGCATGTGGTTCAAATGCAGAGGGTTTAGGGAATGTGGGAGTTGCAAAGAGCCAGAAAATAGAGAAGGCGTAGAGGAGACTCTGAGGTATATAGGTGCAAAGGAGGGAGGCAGAAAGAATCTCCAACTGGGAACTCAAAAGTACTGGACTCTTCAAACAGTAATATATCTGTCTTCATTCTCCATGTGTAAAAATTCCACCTCACAGGGGTCTTGTGAAGAAGAAGACATCAATATTTGTAAAGTACTCAGATGCCACAGTGGTGAGTTCCATAGGAAAAAGCTCATGAGGATACTGACAATACTATAGGAAAAACAGGATTTCTATAGTGCCCAGCACATCACATGCATGCTCCACCCTCCACACTGGCTTCCCACAGCATTTCAAATCAAGCCCAAGGTCTCAGTCCCTGATTTCTATGTGCTCCCTGGTCTTGGTCCAGGAAATCTGAAAGACCCTATAAAGACCTGATATGTACCCTTTCATAGTAACCAGTATGTAATTCATTCATGTAACCTCTGTGATTTAGGAAAAATGTCTTAATGTAGCATATATAACAGAGAGACATTTAAGCAATGTAAGCAGCATTGCTTGCCTATGCTATATCAGAGAAATAAAGAGAACATGTGTAAAATAAATCCATTTTACTGAAGCAGCAAAGCTTCACGTAATGTTTTTTCCAGCTTTTTCAGACAGCAGTAGTAACTGACTTATCTTTGCCACTCAGCCAGCTCTAGAAATGAGAGGGAAGAGGTGCAAAACCACCCATTCCATGATGTAATTGATATTTTCAACCATATAGTGTACAATAAGACTTATTGGTATAGAAATATAATCAGTATCAATCAGTAATACTAATCAGTAGGGACTTTCCATAAATCTCACCAAGAGCAATTGTGCCTTTCTGGCTTGGGACCTGCTGTAAAAAATTGCCTAGGTTTTCTAATCTCTGTGCTAAACAGAGCTGAAAATGCTAGCTCAAATTAGTTTGTGATAGCAGCAGATATCTCCATTTTGACACGCCTGAGTTTGAAAAGATCTACTTTTAGCAGAAAATTGGGTAAAAGCTTAGTATATCTTAATCCCAAATTCGAGATTTTGTTTAAAAGTTTATATGGGCCATTTTTGTATTTATATTTAATTTTATCTAAAGCTGCAGCAACTATTTCACCAGAATGTTGAACTCTACCCCTCCATCTGCCCAAAAAGCATATTTAGGTTTGACTAAAAAAAAAAAAATCCAGCTTGGGACCTTTTTCTTTATCTACTGGTGTTAGTCTTGTGTCACCTGAGTATCATGAATGGAAACGATCCCATTAATTCACCTGCTTAGATTGTTAATGGCAGTACATTCTCAAGTATTTTGTCCAGAAAAGTTTTAAATGATTCATGTGATGAGACTTCTACCACTTCCCTCAGGGGACTATTCCACAGTCTAATAGACTTCATTGTTATGCCACATTGTTGTTCCGCTGCTTTTCAAGCACCTCCTTTTGAATATTTACATATTTGGGTTCTACAAGCACAAACAAACTTAAAGCCAACTTAACTGGCTTCTTGAAGTTTCCTCCAGAGTGGAAGAATTTGTGGGCGGTATATGGCCAGCATTGGAGCATTTGATTTCCAATCATTCCCATGGAATGCTGCCCATGGGAGCCACACAAAACCAGTGTAAGAGAGAGCTGGTCTGAGGCTATCTATTTTGCATCAGTCTGGGGCCCTCCTCCTCCTGAACGGTGTACGGAGTGGCATGAAAACTCCCCAGGATCTGCCCTTTGGAATTTGGGTTATTAACTTCCTTTTATGGCCCATATTTCTATCATACTCTTTTCGTATCATTTCTATCGTACTCCATTTTGTATCATTCATCTGTCATCTCCAAGTCTGTCTACGCCCAGACCTTGCTACTTCCTGCACAGGCAGAGATGGTGTTTTTCAAGGACTTGTATTGAAGGCCTACAGTTTTACTGCTGGAGAATTGGTTTGCTTGAGGCCTCTATCCAGTTGTCCGTTAATCTTTTTTGCAAGGTCAGCTTTTGCTGTCAGTAGTTCAGACTACTACAGAACGAGGATCTTCCACCTTCCAGGGCTTACTGAGCTTGGAAGAATGTAGATATTTTTGTCTTCATCATGGTTAGGTGAAATTTTCAGATGCATATTAATTAAGTATATTTTTAACTGTCTCGTCCTTTATACAAAACACTTCGGTACCGTCAGCACTTCATATTTCCCAGTCTTTCATGTACTTTCATGGAGCTCAGTATTTCAAAATTTGAATTCAATTAAAAAAATCAAACTTAATATAAATTTAAATGCATTTGCCCAAAGCAAAATCCTCTGATTCTGCAAGGAATGTGCGATACTATAGGCAAAGCATTTTGGAAACTGAACTCCTTCATGTAATTGTACTATTGTAATTATTATTCCTATTACACTTCACATCCGAAGCACAGTCTTAATCTGAAGTGCAGGGTTAGAGGGACTTTTAATAATTTTTCAGTATGTTATTTACACTTGCTAAGCAGTAAATTGTAAATTAATTTATCTTCAGATCATATAATTAAACAATTGTATTGAAGAGTTTTTAACCTGCTTTTCTAGGTTTAGCTTACTGTTTAATTGTATAGGTTTCAGTTAACGTAATTTGATTTTTTTAGAATATTTTCTTTATTTTATGTTTGGTTATCAATAGATCTAACATTGCTACTCAGTAGACCAAATTCTATGCAGGTGGAAATCGGAAAACCACTACTGAAATAAATGGAGCTACACTAATTCAAACCATCAGAGAATTTAGCCCTTTATTTTTCATCCTTTCCAAAATTTTAGGGTCCCTGAACTTTTTGCCTAACTATATTCTAAGGTTGTACTCCTGCAAACTCTTAAAGTTATATACACAAACCATTGCAGCCTAAACCTGTAAAGGGCATCATTAAGCAGTTACTGTCAACTCTTTATAGGAGTTGGGTAGGAAGCTTGACTTAGGCTGGTATTATCATATTAATTTGGTACTCTTCTTCCAATGAATTCATTGGGAGTTGGGTATTTAACACCCTTAGGTCCTTCAAATATACCAGCTTTTATCACATTGCTTCACACGCTTCATTTTTTGTCTCCGTGTCTGGGATGAAGTTAAAGTTAACATATTCCCATGTAAAAACAAATGGCATTACTCTAAGAATAAGGCAGTCTTAATTGTTTGCTTGTGTTTATGCCACAAAATGTGGTTTCTTTAAAATCATTCTATATTATTTGTCATGTATAAAATACACAATAGGATGCAAGCTATTCCAATACCATACTAGTGCTCTTCACTTTTCTAGCACTTTCTGTTTAAGAATCAGAAAGCCCTTTGCAAATGATCATATATTGTCTCTCAAGAATCTTGTAAATAATATTATTCCTATCTCATACACGGAGAGCTGAGGCACAGAGGAGCTACAGCAGTTGAAATAGAATAAGGATTAATAGCTCATATTCTGGTTCTATCTGTCTGTATTTAATAGAAGGTTAATTACCATTATTGGTATGTCTACACTGCAATCACAGGGTGTGATTGTAGCTTGTGTAGACATACTAGAGCTAGCTGGTACTGGAGCAGTGAAGTTGTGGCAGCATGGGATTCAGTGTGGGATGGCCACTGCACAGGAATTACCCATGCTTCCTTGGCTTCACTGCTCCAATACCCCACCTAACTAGATTAAAGCTAGCTTAGGTTTGTGTACGTGAGCTGCAGTCACATCCTTTGATAGTACTGTAGATATACCCTGTGAGTTTTCTGAATATGCTGCCTCTTCTCAAAGAGTAGGAGTCAAAGTCTTCAATCCCAGGACCTTTCCAAAGCAGTTTAATCATTAAGAGGTACACAGGCCTCAGTCTGTTCATCCAGTGTTCCAGCCACTTGTATTGTCCTCTCCACCTCATCTAAACTAGTTACAAAATTCTGAAGAAGCTAGAAAAAAGAGAGAGCCAATTAGGATCTGCAGAGAGAACACAGAGAACTGCAGTCACTGGCTATTACTACATAATATTATTCACAAGAATTTGTTTCTGCAGGTTCCCACTCCACAGGATAGAGTCCCAGGTCTGGCTTCTTCTAAAAGAAACAGACTGATATAAAACTCCTTTCCTGTTACTACGGCTGGTGTTAACAGAGGAATGACTCTCCTTTCCCATTTTCAACTCTACCATACTAAGCAAATGAGTTTTAGGAGAGAATGCACTTTAGTTTCTATGTATAATTCTGTTTCTTTAATTTTTTCCGTTATGTATCACTACCATCTGCTTGGCATAAAAAGGAATAAATAGTGTTACAGAGACAACTGGGACTATTCGGGGTTTTTTTGCTGTTGACCACCACTGCACTGACCTGCATAGTTAGAGTGACTGAACAACTTCTTTACTTACACGGATATTATATCTGCTTAAAATTTGTTTTGTGTCTGGTTCTGAGGGGGCCTGAATTGTCCCTTGATATTCTTGTCTTGTTTCCAGGCTTTCATTTTGATTGCAAATGGTTGAACAACGTGGTTGTTACGAGCCTGCATTCTTACTATGATTGGTTATATAAGTTTCTCATTTTCATTCTGGGTCACTTAATATCAGCCCTGCCTTATAGAATCATAGAATATTACAGCTGGAAGGGACCTCAGGACGTCATCTAGTCCAACCCCCTGCTCAAAGCAGGACTAACCACAGCTAAATCATCCCGGTGAGGGTTTTGTCAAGCCACAGCTTAAAAACCTCTAAAGATGGAGATGCCACCACCTCCCTAGGTAACCCATTCCAGTGTTTCACCACCCTCCTAGTGAAAAACTTTTTCCTAATGTCCAGTTTAGACCTCCCCCCACTGCCACTTGAGACCATTGCTCCTTGTTCTTATGATCAGGCCATAGGGATCGAACACCTACAATACCTTAATATATGTCTGGAAGGAAGCTTTTTAAGCATACTAATGGAGCTTGATTAATAAATGAAAAAATGAATTTTTCTTTGGTCAGATCAGAGTTTGATCTGAACCTAGTGGGTGTTTTCCCATTGGGCCTGATCCAAAATACATTGAAATATGTGTAGTCATCTTGGGCTGCAGGTTGTCATCAGACACGTATCAGGCAGTTTCTGTTTGCCTTTCTTTTGGGGACTTCATCACTTGCATTCTAAGCCTTTATTCTCACTGTTAATGTCTCTTCACAGCTATTACTAGCATACCTTTCCTTGACCTCAATACGTCTCCACAATGAACTACTAAACTAACCTTATATTGACATAGATGCCTGATATACTCAGTAGGATAATGTGAACCTTGTTGCTGTAAAGATTTAACCTCATCTTGGAGCACTAGCACAGACAAAATATTTGATAGGCATACACACCGAACAAAGCCTTTACATCCAACTACATTAAATAAACTGTATTAATATGGCAAGGCAGAAAATATAAGCCATTATTGCTAGTGGGCCTTCTCAGATTTTCTCCCAAATACTGCTTTAATTGATGTCACTAGTATAAACATAAAAGGAACATTATTATTTGTCTTTCCTAAATCAAAGCTATTTACTAGTATTAAACATCAATGGTTTCTAGTCTTAGATGCATAATGGTTCCCTGTAAACTGAAGTAATGGACATTCCTGCTTTGAGTGCTAACTTTATGATGGCAACATTGACTCACATTAAACTAAGGGAAAAAACATAACAAAAAAGCAATTAAAAATGAATTTCATGGGTTTGATGATTTAGACTTTGTGAGCAATGGTAAAAATATAAATGAGCAGTTGCAAAAGGGAAGCTTAATCTAACTTGCTCCACTGCTAATGCCTCAGGCCAGAGTGAGTTTCCAGAGCAATATAATCATGAGTTTTATGAACCTACACTTCATAACAAGATTAGAAATAGTCTATTTGTTACTGTCCAAAAATTGAGAAAGGTTGGCAAGATCAATGTGCAGTTAGACTCTTATATTTAAGAACTTGACCTATGGAAAATAATGCATTCTTGACAGAAAAACCCTGAAGATCTGATTTATATGTAATTTGTTTATTAGGAAACTACTGTTAATAAAACATGTAATCACACAGTGGGAACATACATAGTGGAGATAGTGATCAACACCATAAGCAAATCTCAAATTTAATAATCTGTTTTGGTTTGAGGGTCTGGTTTGTTGTGTATAAGATTTGAAAGATTCAGATGCTTAACTGTGATATCCATACTTTTTAGAGGTCCAGAATATACCATATCTTTTTTTTCCATTCTCACAGGTTAAAATGATCCTCACCTGGACCCACTGTTCTCAACAAATTCCTTGACCCCCACATTTGTTGCTTGAATTCTATCAAGTTATCTGAAGTTCCAGATCCTTGACCTCTACTAAGATCTCTCTACTAATAATTGTTTTGGGAAATGACTGTGCCCATTGTGCTCTGAAAAAAATTCTAGGTTCAAATTTAATACATTCAGTGCTTCCTGGAATCTTAGAATTCACTAACAACCAATAGCTTGGGAAAGCTCTAGAACTTGAGATCAGAATATTGATCACAGGCTCAGCAGAAATTTCCAGACGTCATGAGCCCCTGAGGTGAATTTCAGCTAAGGTAAGAGGCCATTTGGCATTCAGGAAGAAAGATGGAGATTATACAAAAAGATCTATTGAGAGCTGGGTTACTTTTCTAAATCCCTTTGCACATCCCCAATAATGATTCGTTGAGCAAGATGATTAAAAAGATTATGGCAATAATCACACAAATCATTTTTCATCTCCAATTTGTAAGCTACTAAGAAAATTGCTGTCCGGTTTCTCCTACGTGGTCTTGGCTATTCATAAAAAAAGTGCCTGAACTACTTCAGAGGGTGAAGAAGTGCAAGTCTTGCTGCTACTCTACTTCTTTCCTTTTTCAGATGGTGAAGTTGTGGGTCCTAACTATAATTTCTCTTTTATTTCTGGATAAGCACCAGACTCTTTCTCCTTTGTACATATTTATTCTTAGCCATCCAATCACAGTGTTTCCATGATGTGTGCAAGAAATATGTTCCATCGTCCCTCCTCTCTCTTAACCTCCCCCCCACACAGACACACTTTCTAGGAGAACCTCCTGCTCAAATCTTAAAAATGAAGGAGGTAATATTCCTGAACAATAAGGAACTGAGAATATACATCGATTTGTATATACTATAAAATGGAGTATCTGCAAATTTACTGAATAGCTCTGTGACTAAGAAAAAGAACATAGCAAGAATTAGGTTAATATATGAAAAATAAACATCTATGAAGACACTTTTATAGACAGAACTTAAAAACAAACATCTTTGCCTCAATAGCTGTGAAGCACTGTCTCAAAGATGAAACAGAATCTTCAGCTGAGGGGTAGTGTGCTTTAATAAAGCTAAAATACAAAGGTGTCTTAGTACACTTGTTACCAGACACTTCACTTCTCACTTTAACTCTTGAGCAGCAGGTAGATAGAGCACTTGTTTAAAGCTCTTTGGTTCTAATTACAGAAGGCATATGATGGCAGAAATATTGCCTGTTCATAATAGTTAATATAAATATGGAATTCAGTGGAACACTACAAGAAATGCCCCTATTCAGTGATGATTTCCAATTTCCAGTTACATTTTGAGATCTATCAGTTAGCCAATTTTTAATCCAATTAATGTGTGCCATGTTAATTTTACATAATTCCAGCTTTTTAATCAAAGTATCATGTGGTACCAAGTCAAATGCCTTACAGAAGTGTAAATGTATTACATCAACACTATTACCTTTATCAACCAAATTTATAATCTCATCACAAAATCTCATCATCAAGTTAGCATGACAGAATCTATTTGCTATGTCCCAAGGTGATAGTCATTAATTATACTATCTTCTAATTCTTTATCAATCAAGTCCTGTATCAGCTGCTCACAGGTCACAGAATTTCACCTAGTAATTCCTGCATCTAGTCCAACAATTGGTGGTTGAACTAGGGTATATCTTTAAAAAAAATTAGTCTTGATTTAAAGTCTCATAGACTCATAGACCAGAAGGGACCAATATGATCATCTAGTCTGACCTCCTGCACAAGGCAGGCCACAAAACCCTACCCA
Organism: Mesoclemmys tuberculata; assembly: GCA_007922155.1. Lineage (NCBI taxonomy): Eukaryota > Metazoa > Chordata > Testudines > Chelidae > Mesoclemmys > Mesoclemmys tuberculata. Next base: position 3,490,107 of record ML675617.1, on the reverse strand, counting down.
TACACATATATAACAACCCCAAACCCAGGACTGTGTTTTTGAAATCCTCAAAAGTGAGATTTGAAGACCTCAAGCTGCAGGGAATCGATCAGCAAGCGACCCATGCCCCACGCTGCAGAGGAAGGCGAAAAACCTCCGGGGCCTCTGCCAATCCGCCCCGGAGGAAAATTCCTTCCCGACCCCAAATGTGGCGATCAGCTGAACCCCGAGCATGTGGGCAAGACTCACCAGCCAGCACCCAAAAAGGAATTCTCTGCAGTAACTCAGTTCCCATCCCATCCAACATTCCCACAGACCATTGAGCAGACTTATCTGCCGATAATCCAAATCAATTGCTCAAATTGCTCAAAGTCCTCAAGTGATGAAAAAATTAATGTATAAGCAGTAAGAATAGCAGCAATGCTTACACACATGAGGCTTTACAGCAAGCAATAGCTGAAACATGTCTATTTTTCATTTTTTAATGTGTCAAACCAAATTGACTGACAAATTGACCCAGACTTCGCTGGGTAACACTCCCACAGACCTAAGTCACTTCTTCTGCACCACATTCCCTTCTTTGATTCTAAATACTCAGAATGGTTTGGACAGATGGTACTTCAGATAATCCTTATATGTGATCCACAGTCTGTAAAATTGTATGTTGACTTCCTTAATGTATGTGTGTGATGGGGTGGACTAGGCCCAGAGGCCCCTGCTGGAGGCCTCGTGGCCTTGCCACACCTGTCCCAGAAAAGGGCAGTAAAGAGGTCCTCCAAGCTGCCTAGCGTGGCTGTCTAGGAAACAGCCAATCAGAGAGGCTGTAGGGCCCAGCAGGCTGGTATAAGAAGATGTGCAGGGACAGAACAGCATCAGTTCTTTGCTGGAGCAAGAGGAGTGTAGATGGTATGTCTGGCAGGCTGAAGGAGCTGCAGGACCTTGGACAGGTCAGTGTGGTAGAAGCCTGGAAGAGCAAGAAGGTGCTCTAGGCTAATTATTGGGACTCCATCAAGACTAGGCCCTGATGTAAGGGTGAAGATGGTGCACGGCTGTGTGGAAGTGGCTCAGAGAATTAGAGCAGTGGCATGGCTTAGATAAAGGGACATGGCAGACAGCTACTATCTAGAGGGTCCTTGAGCTGGGATCTGGAGAAGAGGGTAGGCTAGGGTTCCCCTCACCAGCCACTGATGAAGTGGCCTGGACATTGAATGGTGTATACCTCTGAGAGAGGAACAGAACTGTTCAGTGCCCCATCTGAAGAGCTGGAGACCAGAAAGGCCCAGAGAGGTGAAGAGTTTCCAAGGAGGGAGTCCTGGGGGATGTGATCCCTCACCAGCGCTGGCACTGCTTGAAGGGCAGAGACAATCTGAGAAGGAGAGAGACCCCAGAGGGAGCTGAGAGACAATCCAAACCAGGGCAGTAGTATAAACCCTCTGTTGGATTATATGCTGGAAGGGGTTTTCATTTCACATACAGCATGTGTGTCTTGGCTGGAGGGCTGAGTCACCAATCACCCCCCACAAACAGAGAGAGTGCAGGCACACACACTTGGATCAGGGGGTACTCACAAGTGGTGAGTATGACCCCTTTACAGTGTGCTAAGTTTAGACATGTAGGATACTTACTCAGTTCTTTCTCACAGGTTAAAGTGCAGGGAAGTGAGCTGAACGTAAAGAACTTTTTAGCATATAAAAGAAAGGTTTTGACTATCTTTAGGTCCCACAAAGACCTAATAATGTCAAATAGACAGCATGGCGGTGTAATTGCCATAGAATTCCCATAATCTCTCCATTGACTAAGTGAATTAGAGACAAGAAATTATTCACGGTTGGGTAGTGTCACTAGAAATAAAAGAATGTGTTTTGGTAAAAGACACCTGCAACAGCATGGAGCCCTTCTGATCTGAGATCGTTAGTTATTATAGGTGAGTAGCATAGTGAATGCAAAATATTGCATCATATCTGGCACATTTCATCCTGTAAATGTTCCAGACCGGTGAAATAGTGCTGTCCTTTCCATCAACTGCAGATTAGAAGCTTGAGTGGTACATGGTGAGGAACTGTTTGGCATTGCTGATTATGTTTTGCTAAATGACTTCTAATTTCTGGGAAAGAGTGGAACTGGAAAGGACTTTAAAAGGAATATTCCAGAGATGGAAACATGTTACGTATCTATAACATATGTATTCTAAGTGACACTTAAGTTTAAACTGTTTGTATGAGAGGAGGTGAGTATCTTTGGAGCAATCTCAAATGTTACTGAGGCCTTTGATTGTCCATTCAGGGAAATATTCAGTCTCTATAGTCCATGTATAGATGAGAACAGGTGTACAGCTCTGTCACCAAAATGTTTAAACACTTGTTTAATTTTAAGTATCTGAGTAGTGTTACCAGATTTGCCCATCACTTTGAGGTATGCTTATTTGTTAGGGTTACCTTCCTGGAAGAGAGGGTGTGATACCATTAATGTTCTGCTTGGGTTACTTGTGTGTTCACATGGCTATAAATCCACTCCCAGTGGAGCTATCCTGCAGGATCTAAGGTTTTCAGATTCAAATATACCCCCCACAGATACACACAACCATTCCAGATTAACTGAGTGTGTCTGAGCAGACCGGGCTATCAGCGCTCTTAGCTGACCCCTTATATATCCCTGAACTTAGCAGGCTGGGTGACACAGCACTTTCAGCTGCCCCTCATGTGCCCCTTGCACCGCACCAGAATGGAGCACACTTATGAGCCGGCTGGGTCCAAACAGCACTTTTCAGCTGTTCCCTTATATGCCCCCTGGACTCAATCAGGCTGGGTCAAACAGCACTTTCAGCTGTTACCCTTTATATGCCTCTTTGCAACACAAATTATTCTAGCAATAACCCCCTTGATAAGCAAACCCCATAGGATTTTGGGCACTGCAGGGATCTTTGGCTTAGGTAAAAGAAGCGTTGCTACAGAGCAAGATAGGGAAGCCAAGAACACAAAGGAGTAAATGCATTTGGAGAGAGAGAGAAACTGGCAATCAGCTTGATTATAATAGTTAGTTTATTGCCAGGTATATAAAACTTATGATACTAAAAGTGATGCAATACAAGGAGAGAAAAACAATCTAACACTTAAAATACAACAAAATTACAGTAGGGGTATTGGCGAAGGCTAGCCCAGGTTTGATTACAAAAGTAGAAAGTTATACCTGGATTAAAGAGAGAGAGAATTGGGGGGAGGGGGGAATCTCACCACTCCTTGCACATCAGAAGTTCCCAGGAGACAGGGCTGTTCAGCTTAGGGTCAGGAGTGCTTGAGAGAGAGGCAAGGCCCACGACAGGATCAGTCAGGAAATGGGGAAGCATGCAGCATTTGAGTCCAGGCATCAGAAGAAGGGTTTGAATTTGGTAGGGGTTTTTTGTAGAACCAGGTTTGTTTATGAGTAACAATGTCTCAATGAAGTACCCCAGAGTGGTTTTCTCTATGCTGGACAATAGGAGATGATCACTCCCAGCTACAGTCAGTGTTCCTTGAGGGAGCTCACAGTGCAACCAGGCAGAGTCAGTGTTTTGCAGATCAATAACTAGAATGGTCTGATAACTGCGGAGCTGGAGGGGTATAGGTGTGAGTTTATTTACATCAAGAGCGGAGATCTCCCACCATGCAGTGCGTCCCTGCCTTGCCAATCCCAGAGTTCAGTGTGGTTCCTGCTTTGGAGCTTGGTCCTCCATTCTTCATGCTAATTCTTGTTCTAATTTCGATGTAAATGAGGCTCTAGTTCTCCATTCAATGTGCTAATTGAGATGCCTCTTTTTACATCTTCTATGTAGATGAGGCATGGGGACTTGTCTCAATCCTATCACACTTGTTTGGAGGGTTTTAGGTGTGTCTCACAGCCTTTTCATTGTTTTTGTTTCTGGTTCAAGCAGAAGCTGGGTGGGGGGGAACGGGGGTCAGGTGAGCCAGATAGAGAGTAGAGGTTTTGTGCCCTGGTTCCCCAAGAACAGGGAGCTGCCAGGTAACAGTAGATCCATTGAAGTTAATGGGAATACTCATGTTATGAAAGTTTATCATGCATGTAAATATTTTTGTTTGTCATATAGGCACCAATTCTATAACTAAATACTTTCAAATTTTATGCTAGATTTGTAGTGGCTTATTGAAGGCCAGATCTCATCTAATATGCAAGTTTTCAACTGTTTTCTGTATTGGGACCCCCTTCTGATTTTGCAGTAGGGTGAACCTCCATGTCACCCATTTGTGGCCTCCTTGGTTGAGAGCCCCTGATATCTCAATGGAGATACATCTATTTTCATATCAATATTCTGCTGCATGAGCAGTGGAGTGCCAAATATAACCTGGATGGGAATGTATAGTGTAGTGCTTACATTCCTATATCATTTGGAGTAACCTTACGTAATATATAGGTTACAATTTGGAAAGGCTAAACCTCAGTTTTCCTTTAATTGGATTTTAACAGGTTTATTCTAGGCTTTTTATTCTTCCAGAGATACTGCTTAATTGTTTTATCAAATAGTATTTTTGTCAGTTCAAGAAATAGATAGGTAATGTGTGAAAGGGATATAAAAGTCTGGGGAGGATGTTCACTTTAATTATGTGAATGCATTTTTACAACCAAAGAGGGAGCTCTTGCCTCTAGCATACAGAAAAGTCTGATTTTTATTTTGTGTAATAAAGGGGGAAGCTTTGACATTATACTGCAGATAGTTTACTAGGAATTTCTGACTAAATCCATGTGTTGACGATTTTAAATTGAAAATCTTTGGATAAAACAGTTTTTAGAAACTTAAAAGCAATTTTTCAATCTCAGTAGTATGAATAATCTTAATTCTGAAATTCAGTTTTGTACTAGCAGGTTAGTGGTTGAGCTAGGAATAGAAGCTATGCTTAATCCTGTCGGATTATTGCTCATTTGCAATGGATGAAAAATCCTGGAGTATCATCATACATGTGTTTTGATAGTGTAGAGTACTCTGAGCATGAGTGAACTTCAGTTAGTGTAGAGTATGCTTTGGGCATAGTTGCTTCAGTTCCCACTTTTTGTGAGGGTAGTGAATTTAGCAGCCAGTCTTCAAAACATTCAGTGGAATTTGGGATCAATGTGCCATGAGGTAAATCAAATGATCTTTCCTCCAGCTGTTTTTTGGATCATCAACCCTTTGTTCTGGAATCTTTTCCAGATTAATTCTAGCAATATATCTTCAATCAGAGAGTTTTGCTCCGGTTCACCCTAGCTAGCAGTTTACTTATCCATTTTGGAATTCTATCCATCTGAGGACAAATGTAGGAAAGCTAGGATATACTCAAGTTTATTTTCCATAAATGAGGTTGCAGGGTAACTCTTCTTAAACAGGTCCTCCACAGTTTCCCTGATAGAATCTGCAAAAGAGGACTACTTTGCAGTCAGTGTAAGGTCTATTTTGTTTCTAACTGACTAGGCTGTACTTTCTTTGTCTCTTTTGGTATACTAGCACCCAAAACTTCCTTTGGTGTGCAGCTAAATTTCTGTGGCACTATAGTCTGAGGTTTTTAGAGCTATTTGGTGAAAATTTGGCAGGGTATTGAGCAGATAAATGGGGAGTAGAATCAAAACTCCCTCTAAATGCAGCTCTGTGCTTTGACTCACATGACTCACAAGGATGCTTTGTACAAAGGTGCTTTTTTGGGCTGTCAGTTGCACATAGCTCCTATCATTTCTTCCTCTCTCCTTGTCTTTGGAAAAGTGGTGTACAGTTCCTGTTGTCATGACCCACATTCATCTCTCTTCCTTTCTCAGTCTGGGAAGTGTTTCTAATATTGCTTCAATCTCCACTTTTACTCATACCCACTGAAGAATGAACTATACACATTTGTTCATCTAAGCAAGGTGTTATCCAGGATGTCTCATGCTTGTTCACAAGCTACTAATGTGCTATGTCTAATTTACTTTGTGCAAAAAGCCCAAAGGTGGCAACTTAATGAAATAACTAAAAACAAGAGAATTTTGTTATGGATGCTTAATGTACAAGGCACAGTGAATAGGTACTTAATTATGTTGTCAGGTGCATGGCATTCTAGACTGAGCAGAGAATGTATGAAGTGCAAGTAAAGGCCATATTCTGGCTTTTTCAAAGTCTACATGGACCTGAGCAATTGGCTTATGAGCTCTGAGGTTTTGCTGTTATCCGTGAATTAAAATTTGATTGCCTGCTTAAATAATACATGACTAAAATAGCCACAAACCATTCTCCCAAACCCGTTCATTAGCACGCTAAAAGAAATGCCATGTTTTAAGGACATACCTTACGATCAACAACCTCTAAATGTGTGAACTGCATTTAACATTTCCATATGACTTATTGGAAACATGCAGGATAAAGTCATCAAGTATTGAGCCATATGATATGGTTTGAATTCTCTGTGAAAACAGTGTATCAGGCATCAAAGCAACTATAGTACTAAAATTTAAAATGTGAAAGGAGTTTGGACTGAATCATTTAACAAGCAAATACACAGTAAATGAACCATGTAATTTACTGTGGTTCAAAATACATTACCTTAAAAACATACCCCTGTCAGCTGCATTTGTTTTCTAGTTCTGGCAGTGGAGGGTAATACGAGATCCAAAAATAGGTGTTGTGGAAAAGGAATAGGTCAAGAATGTAATGATCTAATGCAGAGTCCAAATTTGACATCACTTCAAGTGTTTGATTAATGATTTCCCTAGTACTTAGCTGTTGTATTGCTAAATCAGTGCTTTTCTAATTGGAAAAATGCACTGATGTCAACTTGGACTCTGCCATTGCTAAACTAACAAATAGTGTGTACTTAGGATATTGTACTGAACCTGAGAAATGTGTAGAAAACACTGAATAAACTGACAAAACCCTATAATCTGTACTAATTTTTCTTAGCGGCATTGAGAAGAAAAGTGCAGGCTATGTGGCATGGTCTTTAGAAAAGACATATTTTAGAAGTTATTTGCTGGTGAATCTTTTGGCCCTAAACATAGATTTAAGGGCTTGTTACTCATTTGGAGGCTTGTTACTCATTTGGAGGGAACCTTTCATCTGTGGAATGTGCATGATCTGGGCCTTGGTACTGTTATGTTTCACAGCATACAGACAGACATGCTAAATAAAAATATAATAGCATCTTGATGGAAGGTTTCAACATAACAATTTGTTTCTTGGAATTCAGAACCCTAATACACCTGAGACCAAAACAGACACACCAGACTGCTCTTTAAAAGAGAGAGGCACAATTCACCTCAGACTAGATATCTTAACTGACTCTGATTACCCACTTGCTCACAAAGCTCTTTACCTGCAAGCAGCACCAGGAAACCAATCAGAATTTTAAGTCTTTTTTCCATATGCCACAGTTACCTGCTTCTGGAATTCTCTTCCCCTCCTTTCAATTAATGCACTGGGGAAGCTCAGAAGAACATCCTACCTGATCATGGAGCTGGGCCAGAGCTATGGGGAAAGATATTTTTTGAGCATTTCTAAAAGCTGACTAAGACACATGGGAGAAGGTCATGGTAACAACCTACACACGGTTCAGTGGTGTAAAGAAATGAGATTAAAAAAGAGCAACAGGAGAGGGGGGAACTCTTCCTAGAACCAGAAAAGGGATGGAGATGGAGTCATGTCACTTGGGATGCTGAACACTAGACTGGAAAAGTACAAGGAAATAAGTGCGAGAGAAGAAGCCTGCCTTGGCCCTGGGGGCATTGACTAGAAGGGAGAAACTGGTTAGGTCGCATCTCTAATGTCTGAGTCTCTGGTGTGGGTGGGGCTGTGGCAAGAAACAGGAGGACATCATAATCCAGATTTATAAACTTTACTGCCACTTCATTTTTCCCCTTGAATAAAATCAAAAAGAAGCCAGAATCTGGGATTTCCCATAGCTGGCAGCATTTGGTCCCTTGTTCCCCGTGTAGGATTCAATGTGTTTACACTGAAGGATCCATGAGTGACTGGGAAGATATTGTTATCTGCAGCAGAGCATTTGGATGCACTGGTCAACCCAAAAGCATCCCAGGTGAATCTGTCGGGGGCAGCTAGATACTGATTGGGCTGTCATAGCTGATGGGCTAAAGAAATGAACACACAGCTGAACAGCAAGATTGCTCTTATGAGTAACCCCAAACACAATCTGTGGTCAACTTGACTACCTTTTAAAAGACCCAGGATTAGTTCTTCAGTCCAGCAATATAGAACAAAAACATATGTCTTTTATGTGCAGCATTATACATATCACTTATTTCACATATGAGTGGGCTCTGCCATGCCCCTTTCCTCTTCTCCTTTGCATCACCTCAGGAGTACCTCTAGCACATTAGCAGGATAGAGGATTTGAAGCAGCTCATAACGAAGGCCTTCACCACTAGAGATTTCTCTGCTGGCCAAGTACAGCTATTTGGTATTGCCTGAGTGGCTCAAAGTGGCTATTGTGAATCAGAGAATTTGGTCCATAATTAATAGAAATGTCCTTTCCCCTTGGCTACTAAATGAACAAAACACCTTATGGCTTAAAAATATAAAAATAAAAATAAAACAGAAGGAGGAAGACTGGAGAATTGTATCAACACAAGGAAGAGGCAAGTCTACAACCAGTAGTAAAAGGTTTTATAGCCATATAACTAAAAAGAAAATAATGAAAGAAGTGCAACCACTAAGCATTGAGGATGGGGTGCAAATTAAAATCTAGGCATGGCCCAACACCTAAAATATTTTGCCTCCCTTCTTAATAAGGGTAGTGAGTAGCTCAGGGGTAGTGGCAGGGTGGCTAATGAAAATGAGGATATGGAAGAAGAAATTTCCACATCTGAGGTGGAAGTCAAACTCAAAAAGCTTAATGGGACTAAATGGCCTGGATAATCTCTATTCAAGAATAATACAAGAATGGGTGCATGAAATTGCCAGCCCGATAACATAGATTTGAGTTTAATCCATAAATGTGGGGGTCATATCCGATGATTGGAGAATTGCTTATATATTACCTATTTTTAAGAACGGGGGGGTGGGGTGAACTGAGCCAGGAAACTACAGGCCTGTTAATTTGACTTCAAGTTATGCAAGGTCTTGGAACACATTTTGAAAGAGAAAGTAGTTAAGGACAGAGAGTAATGGTAATTGGGATAAAATACAATGTAGTTTTACAAAAGGTAGTTCATGCCAGACCAACGTTTGAGAAGATAACGGGTTTTTCTTTTTTAAAAAGACAAAGGAAGTGCAGTAGATCTTATTTTTAGTAAGGCATTTGATAGATTTCCACAATGGACACTATTACTTACATTGGAGAAGATGGGGATTAATGAGAGAATTGAAAGGTGGATAAGGAACTAGGTGAAGGGGAGACTACAGTGGATCATACTGAAAGATGAATGGTTAGCTGGAGAGAGATCATTAGAGGGGTTCCTTTGTGATCAGTCTTGGGAAAAAGCTTATTTAACATTTTCATTAATTACCAGCAACTCTGTTAAATTTGTATTAGAAGAGTTTGACGGAACTGCCAGCAAAATAAAACAAAAAGAGATCCTGAGATGACTCTTTAACGGTGAACAACTACAAAATGTTTTCCTTAAAAAGCGTAACAGCATGCAAGTAGACCTACTAGCAATAATCTTCCACCAAGAAATGAAGTAGAAGAACATTCTACAAACAAAGGAGGTAATTCATACATTTGCTGCTTTTTACTTTGGAATTAAATTGTTTAGGGCCACAAGACTCAAAATCCTGAAAAAAAACCAACCTGTTTGTGTTTTGGTTTAAAAACATTTATATATATATATATATATAAAGGAATGGAAAAAATCCATCAGTGTAACACATTTCAGCTGTCAAACTGTGGACCCCTTACAACCAAGCTGTACATATTTATAGAAATTTCTTCCTTATTTGTTAGGAAATTTGCTCCATATTTGTAGTGTTTTAGTATTACAAGTGCATGAGGTACTTACTACAACTACGCCAAGGCATTCCAAGAAGAAAAATCTGATATTAAGTTTTGTCTCTGCAGCCTTTGGTCTGCTGTTCATTAATTTAAACTTTGATCATATTGCATCAAATAAGGGAGCCAATATGCATGCTAGGAAAGGTCTTATTCAATTGGAATACATAGATTCAAAATTTATTGATTGAAATAAATTATTTTCAAAGGCTCTCTAGTGAGAGTGACTCATTACATTTTTAAAATCTTTAGCGCTAAAAAGCTATTTCTGGGCAACTAAAATTTTTACTGTACAGCTGATCAAAACAAGAGATTTCTCATTTTGGGTAAAAATATATGGAAAGTCTTACTGGGTGGAAGTGCAGTGAAATTTAAACCAATGAAGCAGGAAGAAATTGGAAAAAAAGTCAAGATAGAATTGGAGGGTGGTGGAGAGAAGAACAAAGAGAAGTAATGGAGGAAAAAAATTGAGGTAGTAACATGGGGAACTGGTGCAATCATGTTCACATTCATTATTTGTCATGCTTTGCCTTTTTTGTTGCATAATGTATTCAGTGGGTTGGTTTTTGAGTATTTTTAGCTCAGGTTTTTGTTTTAATATTAAAAAAAAGCACAAGTATTGTGCAAATAAGACCTATACAGAACATAGGACCTCAAACTAGTTTAATTCACTCATTCTATTTAAATAAATATCTGTGTGATTGATGAAGCATATTTCATTTTGTAAACTAATTTTAAAGCACTACAAAGAGAAAATATTATATTTATATATCAATAAAAACAGACTACCCTGTCTTAAAAATAGAAAGGGATAAAGAATGTGGTTCAGTAACAGAATACCATGCAAACTGCATTGCTAGATTAGCATTGCATATATCTCACTAAATTGAGTGGATAATCACTATTGGTTTATAATAAATTGATAGTGCAGTAATGGAGAATTAAGCTAATATAGCCAGAGTAATTCAAATCTCACTTCTAAGACTCTTGAATTAGGCATTTTTATTTTATTCTTACGCTCTTAAAGTTAAACAAAGCAATCTATCACCATTTTCAATTCTTGTACTCTGTGCTGTACACTCTCATCTGCTCTCATGGGTGAAAAGATAAGAGCTTTCTCATATCCATGGAACTATGTGCTGTTCTCCAGCAAAACCCAGCTTCACTGATTAATAGGACAGTGAACATGTCTTTGTGGTTGGGAAGGAATAATTAGTAAGGGCAAGGTTATTCATTATTATGTGGTATATCTAACCACTGACCTATGAACCAGTGGGTGAGGTACATCTTTTATTGGACCAACTTCTGTTGGTGAGAGAGAAAAGCTTTTGAGCTTACACAGAACTCTTCTTATACACAGTGTCACCACTAAATACAAAGTGTCACAGATTGTTTACTGGAAGTAGTTAACACATTTCAAGGTGAAATGGCCCATTAACACCCCTTCAGTTATAAGGAAAACTGACATGACTACAGCAACACTACATACAGCTATAGACCAATGGTCAAACTGAAGCAGCGGATAGTGTTGCAATAACATCCTATTGGATAATGGTTTACAAATATAGGCGTTAAATGTATTCTGAAACTGTACAGCATCATCTAGAAGGTGCAGACAAGGCATGCTGATATTCCACTTCTTGTCACTAATTGCAAATCTGTCAGCCTGAGATGGCTGGCATAGTCTGCCCTTTTGAGATTATGGCACAAAAACTCAGTGCTGATGAGACATGTTGATGCCAGGAATTAGAAGAAATTAATTTTCTGCATTGATCACTGGAATATGCCCAAGGTCGTTGCTTTAAAAAAAAAAATTGCCACCTTAAAATATGCAGACAGTGTGGTTGGAAAGTATACTTCACAGTCCTCGCAGTAAGTGAGATGATTGAGCAAGTCTATGGTAAAATTACCCGAATCCTTTTTGAAACTGAACATGTACATCCTACTTTAATTAGGTAAAGCCAACGTCCTCAGGAGGAAGGCTCTTAATAAAGCAACTTCTCTATGAAAATAACATTCTTGTTCTATAACCCTTCTCTCCCATAAGCAAATGTAAAAGAATATTCTTCTGAAATGAGACATTAGTTTTTCCTTAGTCTTTTGAAATGCAGAACTTCAGGATGTTTAATATTTAATAAACTGCATTTACTGTGTGAGACCAGGTAAGGCCGGGGACAGAAACTGTGCAGAGCCTCAGTACATTCTTATCAAACAAATTAATTCCATGTAATGGAGAAGTCATGATCTGTAAAGAAAGTAACAAAAGGAACTATAATTTTTGTAGGAATCAGATGAGACTACTGTAGAGAGGGTTATAAATTCAGTTTATCTGAATAAGCAGTTAGGTGTTGGAGAAATGTTTATTAGCAGCTGTGTGGTGCAGTTCTTAGAAACTGAGCAAAATAGCAGTGAAGTCTTTTCTTCTTCATTCTCTCTTCTCATACTGAATTATTCCTTAGAACTGCTGCCTACAGTTTTTACCCACACATGTAAAGAAAATATTACATTGGTGCAAAAACATTCCAATAACTAGAAAAGACTGGTGCACAAACAGACATATTTCTCAGTGACTGATACAATCATTGAAAGTGTGTTCTGTATATTTATCCTGGTGTGAATGTAAAACATATGTTGATAAATGCTTCAGTGTAGACCACTGGAACTTCCTACTGTTACAAACACCCAAAAAACATTTAGTCCATTGGTTCAGTATTCATGTGTATTATTGTGCACTATTTTTGTAAGTACACTACATGGTATCTGAAATTTATTAGCTCTTTGTCCTATCATGTATGAGAATAGAATTATTTTGTGGACTCCTGCCAATGTCAAAGCTCCTCGCATCTCTGCCCCAGCCTCCATCTCATGTCTTCTCCCCTGGCACGCTCCCTCTTTGCTTACAATATACAGAGAATCCTTTGGCATTTCTAGAGTTTTGAGAGTTTCAGTTTCCTCTAAGCTTAATATTCTTTTAATGTATTTTTTCCTGTGGAATTTCCTAGGGTATGTGTTTAGGGTTTTTTTAAGGTTGAATAGCAGTGGAGTACGCTCACATGTATAATATGATTACACAATGAGTCAGGGGGTCTTTCAAACTAAGGCTGCCTTAACTTTTGCGCAGCTTACCCGTAGCAATGAGAATGTCTCTGGCACTTGTGGATGCCAGTCTCCAGCTCACCAGAGGGTATTCTGTGTGGTTTTAGGTAGGCAGGGGCTGAGGATGCAGAAGTAGCTAATATCTCTTGTCCTACCTGTGCATACAGAGTATCCCTGTGAGACATGGGTACATGATTCTAACTTTCACCTCATTCCTCTCCCTGCCAAAAAAAAAGAAATCCTACAGTGTTCTTCCACAGACAGCAGAGCTCTGTACTTTTTTTATTCTCCTATTGGATTTAACATAAAAAAGCATCACTTAAAAAAACCCATTAATCATTTGTTACTTTTCAAATGCACTATTTGACAAATAATATGCAACTTTATAAACTGATCCCCAGTAACAAGAATGAGGTTTTGATGGGCATTGTTGTTACAAGATCCTCTTTTATGATTATGTATCATACTATTATACTGCTGACTGTTTGTATCAGGCAGCAAGATAACATAACCAGAACAGGTGTCGGCAATCTCTGCCATCTGCTGCACTAGATTGTGTACACAGTTATTTAGAATAATACTATCATTTTAATATTCCCAGATACCTTACTGAGTTTCTCACTCTAATTAAATGTGCAACTTGCAGAGATCATTGGCAGCCAGATTGCACTGACTGTGAACAAGCTCTCATTGTTTGAAGGACGCATACTTTAGTAGAGGCTCACTCCTATCACAAATTAGATTCAATTTGATTTTTTTGATTAAACAAACTACAATTTAATAAATGCCTAAAGCTACAAACACACATATATATGCAAATGAACATGCACTAAATAGAGGGATTTAAAATATTTAATCTCCTCTTTTATGTACATAGAGACATTTGTTCCATTGCAACTGCAGAGAAACAGATGGAAAATCAGAAAGTGACTGACTGCTCAGGATTAAAATTATATGCAGCGATGTCACAGAAACCTCACAGGAATAACACCAGGGCATGACAACAGGTTGTTGTTTCTATCACCATTCAGTGTTTCATTATTACAGTAGGAACATCTTCTTTAGCAAGCTTTGGTGTGGTATTTAGAACAGACATCCTCAACTTAGAGGTGTCTCTCTCTCTCACACGCACACACCCCTCAGGTGGTAGAAAGTGATTTTTTTGCATTCTAGTCATCTCTGACAGCTCAGGTAGTGTCTCGATGAAGACACAGTATTAGTCTATCTTTGCATGTATGATAGGAATTCATATTTGTTTCTAGTAAATTGCACAATTTGCATCTTTTTGAGTTAAAATGCTTGGTTCTAATGTTTAGTAAGCACTCAGGAAACAGGTCATCTGGAGAGAAGGCACTGCATGTCAACCAGATGAGCAGTCAGAAGCAGACTGAGACTAATATAGCATTTAATGTTTTATGCTAGAGATTCCATGTGTATTTCACTTTCGAATGGAGGAAGAGGACTGGTCAAAGACCATAAAATTTGTCCCTGTAGATGTCACATGTTTCAAATCCATATAAAGTTTGGCAAATACTGAAAACAATTCCCACAAATATCATTTGAATTTTAAACAAATTCCCTTTGATTCTTTTGAGACCTTTTGTGTTTTCCCTTTGTACTACTATTCTAGCAAAAATAAGAATTGGCATGTTCTTCACCAAAATAGCAATTTTTAAGGAAATATTGTGGAATATTCTCAATGCACATTTTGAATCCAAAATCTCAAGTGTTTGCACCAGAAAATTGAAACTAAGTTCATCTATGTGAAATATGCTGAATCCCACCCTGAGGATAACACTTTCATATTATATTAATACAGTCCCTTATATAAATATAAAATCAATGTCATAAGTTTCTTTTTGTTCATTTTAACTACCTAATTTAGTTACAGATCACAGAGGCTATATTTGCATTTGTAATGAACCCTTGGAGCATGAGTTAATTGAACAGTTCATTTATTTTAGACCTCTTAGTTGAAAGGTAAGATGCCAACAATGAGAACAGACCACTTAACCGGCTATTTTAGGTATAAAGCTGTAGTCTGCAAAGATATATATTCATAAACTTTCATCACATGAGTAATACCATTGAACAAAAAATAAAGAATCCCAAATTTGTCCTTGAGCCAGGTTTTTTTCTGAGTGAGAATCATTTTAAATAAGATCCAGGAAGGAACACTTTAGTGAGAAATTTGATTATTGGTTTAATACATTTCTTAAGAGGAATTACTCAGATATATTTTGTAGAACATGTAAAATACTGCATTTTGAGAAAACTTTACACAACTGGTGAATAAAATAATTGGTATTTTTACTATTGGGCATTTATCTAAACCTTTATATTCGATAGGTGCAGGAGATTCTAGCAGCAAGTAGTGTAAATATACTTTTAATTAGATATTATCGTGTAGTGTAAGGTACCTTTTTTTTTCTACCTGATACCATAAAAATGAATACTTTCAGGACTCCGTACCAGACATCTCTGGTAACTCTACACCCTGCTGTATGGACACTATCTATAGTAGAGGCACAAAAAGATTTCCTGACAGAAATAAGCTTTTGACGTGTGCTTAGGAACTTGATGAATTGGGTACTTCAACTGGGCATGAAGCCTTTGCCTGTCATATGGGGCTTGACTAGATATAACATGGTGAAGAATAAAATTTGGCTGTTAGATCCCCATTTCTCTCTAGACTTAAGGCCCTAATCCACAAAGCAACTTGGGTGTCTAAGTACCAGATTTAGGTGCTACTGTAATTCACAGAACCCCATTCAGCTGATGCCTAAACTCACTTTAGGACTACGTCTTACTATAAAATTCTCTATATGCGAAAATTTCTGCCCCGGGCATGTATACTACTGGGTCACCAGAAATCAAAAATCTGTTCCTGTCAGATTCTAAACCTGAGAGGGAGTAATAGACTTTTTAATGCACTTTTTATAGCTTGTTACACTGCCACCAAGCAGTTTCTGGTCAATGCCTCTCTCCAAGCTAAGAGTTAATTAGAAAGGCAGGATATAGCAGAAGCATAAGTGAAAGGATGTTTGTGAGAATTAAAAGTGCATCTGTAAATTATCAAAAAGGAGGTTCTGAAGCATTTTTCCATCTCTTGAGAGTAACTGCGGATGAATTGAACACATTTTGCTTAACAACAAAAATAGAAAAAACATGTAATTGTAAGAAGGTGGCTGCTTGCTGATATCCTGTAGGAGATCTAGTTTAAGTTAGTATCTGCAAATAGTAAGTGAAATGAGATACTCCTTGCTTGGTGTCATAGTTTAAGTAAGACTGTAGATTTGACCATTTTATTTCACTAACTCTGACTAGTACAAGGAGATAGATAGAGACCCACATACACCAGTCAGCTTTTTTTCTGGACTTTTTAAATGATTTGTATAAATATATATAAACTCTCCATGGAGCAGAGAAAAGAGAAAGGAATAAAAGTCCAGGAAAAAAGACAAGGGGGAAAAAATTTCTATTTCCAGGAAGTGAAGTAATTGTAATAGAGTCCAGATGTAACAATTCTAGTCACAGGAAGTCAACATGCCAACAGCCTGTTCAGAGACATCAGCATCCTGTTAGCAAGGTGAGATACAATAAATAACCATATGAGCCTCAAAAAACTACTACAACAAGGATTACTAGAGGCTGCAAGGATTGAAAATCTTGACTACACAATGTGGTGGTTTGTGGGATCTGTCTGTACAATTTATGATTTGGTATTATGAAGTTGTTGGGATGAAAATTGTTGTACCACTGAATGCACTATGTAACTATGGAATCCACCACTGGGGACAGGTACAGATCAGACTCAGAACTATGTTGGGTCATTAGAACTCAGCAACCATCTGTTCAGGGATAAGTGTATTAGGACATGGGTTTGTTCCAGCTGGGAGAAGGTATTGCTTCCACCTCTCTGAAAGGAGGCAGAAGAGGAGAAAAGTGGAAAGTTGTCAAAGCAGAACAAAGACAGGTGACCAAAGCAAAGAGTTTATCAAAGGTCTCATGGGGGAAGATCCAGGGATAGGCTGGCCAAAATCAGAAGTAGAAAGCTGACCTAGGAGAGAGGCTTCGTGTTTTAGAAAGAGAAATTATACAGCTGCAGGGAAAGGATCCGTGAACCCACAGCGCACTGGCCACAGCCCAAAGAATGCTCTGAAATGGTGAGGAAACTGAAGCAGGGAAGCATGTGGAGATTTTAAACAGATTTATATAAAAAGTATTTCTCGTGAGATTACGTGAAGAGCAACACTGTGTTAGAATTCTATGAAAAGTATGTGTGTGTTTAATGCTACACCTACTACATGGCCTCTTGAAGAGGGAAACCAGAAGGCTCACTCTTTTGAGTGGTGTTCTGGGGAAGGGAGTGTTTTAAGCTGATGGAGTATTTTAGGGGTCAGCATTGTTCCTGGGGGCCTCAGAAAAATTGTCTGTGGAGCCCTATTTCATGAAGGGGTACCAGACTGAGAGACGGTGCCCAAGGAATGTGACACAGAGGCCAAGGGAGGAAACAATGTTTCAGCCTGCTAGGACCCAGGGAAACTATAAAAATACATGGGGGATTCAGTATCTGGATTCACTTACAGCAGCCTGGTGAGTCACCAGCAGGCGGAATCTGATGAGATTTGTGACAGGGTTTCACTCCATCTGCAATTAGAGGGCCAAATCTGTAATGAATTTACACCAAGTAAAAACAGCTGAGAATTTGTCTTTCAACTTTAAAGGATTTCCCTTCAGAATTGTCAGTTCCTGAATGGTTTGCGGGGACTTCTAAGGCTAATTTTACTTAAATATTCTTTTACTAATACTTGCAAAATCTAGCTAGTGGGACTGATATCCTTCAATACTGTTATGGAGTGAGAGTGATCTTCAGTTCCTCCTTATTCCCACCACAAATGTAACTCATTCTGTATTCCAGGCAAGACTGTGGGAGAAGACTGAAAAACGAGCCACCTTCCACTCACTGCATTCTTGTTGTTCATTCTGCTGCTTTTAAGTCTGAGATTACCTAACGGGCTTCTGCTACATAGTACCCATTTTCTTCACTTTTTTGCCATCTTCAAAGATGCTGCTCATACTTTCTTTTTCCTGGTCGTTTTCCAAGCACAGATGGCATTTACACTATACTTCAAATAGCACTCTAATGGCACAAGGCTAATGTATTCATCCTACTTTATTTTGCTGGCAATGGTTCTGCTAGTAGCTTGCTCTTGATACCAAAGATTTTGAGAAAGATCAGTAATTTTTTTATTCTCTCAGTGGTCCAGCTATCTCAATTTTATGTGCAAAGGAAAAAAAATAAGAACAACAAAGTAAAACACAGTTCTTGCCTGAAATGAAAATGTATGCATTGCCTTAAACAGGAGTCCTCTTTAGTCATTAAAACAGCAGAATACGAACCTTTTAGGGTTTTTCCCAGTTCTGCCACTGAATTATATGGCCTTAAGCCACTTGGCCTCTTATGAGTCAGTTTACCCATCTGTAAAACACATATAGTAATGGCTAGAGTTTACTTCTCAACCTTTCAGCAGTGTTGAGAAGCTCAGAGCTTTGCTATTTGTGCAGTATTTTCCTGCCTCTGAATGAAAGATGAAGTATAAAGTCTTATTTTCATGTGTGCATCTTTGCTTTGGGATGTACTGCAGGAAAAAATAAATGGTTCCTGAAAGTGAACACATGACAGTATTTTCATTTGAATAAGTACTGTTTGTTTCTTCCCTCATGAAAAAGCCCAGCTCTCCACTTTGCACTAACAACTTGAGAGAGAGAGAGAGAGGACTAAGCCAGCCGTTCCCAACCTGTAGTCCATGGACCCCTGGTGGTCTGTGAGGCTATTAGAGGGGGTCTGTGGAAAAGACAAATAACATCCTCACCAAGGAAATGTACAATTTCAAATAAAAATGGAGTGTAAAAAACAACTAGTAGCATGAGGTGGTCCATGAAATGTTTGGAGGTTGAAAAAGGGTCTACACACTTGAAAAGATTGGGAACTGCTGGACTAAGCCAAAACCTTATTCACAGCTGCAAAGTAGTTTGGTCATTTAACAATGCTGTTAGATTATTTTAACAAGTATAGTAAGAAGTGCTTTCAAAACCTATTATGCTTTGTTGTCCAAGAACCTATTGCCAGGTGATGCAACTGTAACACACTGGTCGCTATATGTTACCTGTCCTCTTCTGAGACTAGCCCACAGATGAGTCTGTTGTGTGCTGGGTACAAAGGGGACATGTTCATCCCAGTAATTGGTAAGTTACACAATCATTGCTGTTCAGATGTGAAAAGAAACTTCTTGGCTTCATGGAAAACAAAGATCTCCAAACAGCCATATCCCTTTCCCATAGGTTCTTTCACTGAACACAGTCAGGCAGATCTTTAAATCCAGCAGTTGTGATAAAATGGGAAGAGGGAATAAGTAGCTTATTTGCAGCTAGAGTCAGCACTACAGGATTTCTGTGAAAGAAATTACAGCATAATAAGTAATCTCATTGCACACCAACCAGATTTTACCATGTTACTTCAGGTGATTTCTTGGCTTTGAAATATGGTAGGATTTGACATGATTGAGGAAAATGTACCATTTTCACCTAGCTATTGTTTTACATTATTAAGTAGAAGGGTCAATGTTGTAATTTCCAGAGATTACCTGACAAGAACTTTCATTGGGTAGAGAGGAGCAAACTTCATAACTATTTTTAAAAAGTTGCTAGTTCATTTATAAACATTCTACTGCCTTTCCCTCATAACATCTACAGGAACAGAATTTACACAATATTCCTTCAGGTTCTTATTACATGGTCTTTTTCCTAAAAAAAAAGAAATAGCTATCTGGAGTCAGTCATCATTTCTGACTACCCTTTATGATGCATAGCAAGTATAGTGTTACATTTGAGATGAAAGGACACAAGCTGTTAGGAACTTCATGTGAATGTATAGAGGCATCTTTTTAAAATCTTGTGTTATATATGTTTTTTTAAATCTAGGGCAAATTGAGAAGTACCATAAAATGTTTTAAACTGAAAGAGATGACCAAAGTGACTCAGTAATTTTCTATTGAACATGAAGAGAAAGAAAACAACATAAATCTCCTGGGTTTTGATAAATGGTAGTTAATAACCACAATCTGCAGGATACGGGGAATAAAGGGTAGAACGTGTATTGTGTAGCCATCATTCATTGTCCATTAAATGTTAAATCATGTTGTGGTGCCTGGGAATGCTTCATATGCACAAAAGGTATTGTCTTTTACCTTAATCATAAGTAGTATGCAGTCTTTTCTTTTACTCAGGGGGAGACAGGGCTGAAATTGCAAAGTAAAATGAATTGCCTGTAGCTTACCGGGCAAAGTTCCAAAGAACCATAGAGTGATCAGGAGGCTTTTCAGTGTAAAATGGTAATAAAAAAAGGAGAAGCTCAACTGAATTTTCCAAAGACATGGAGATTCAAGGAAGAACTGCATCATCGTCAAATTTATTGTTGTAACTATGCCACGATGTTCAAAGGAACTAGTAGGCCAATCCCCACCCCCACCCTGAAAATCTGTTCAACTGAACTGCATGGTTTGAGGTTCTATACAAGTTAGAAATACTAAATCATTATTCTTTGCTCTGGCTGAGCTGCACTCAGTGTACGACCCAAAAAGTTGTAAAAGTGGCTTTATGCTCCCAAACCCAATTCTGAAGCTGATGAGAAGCACAACTTAGAAAAGACTTGAAGCTAATTTGTTTCTGGCTGTCAAGAGCCTGAAAAGGCAGTTCCATCAGTACCCTATTCTCCTAGCCAGAAGGTCAGAGGGTGGGTGGCATAAAGCCGGCTTAGCTATAGCTGTCCCACATGGAAACAATCCATCACACTGAGGAAATCTTCAGGTGGCCAGTGAAACTTAACAGACCAGGAATCAGGCCTTGGCTTTTGAATTCTGCTTATTGTTGGACACAAGTAGTAAGAGGTATGTGATTAGCCTTATTCTGACAGCTAGTGATTATTAGACCTCCCTTTAACTGCAGAAGTCAGGGCTAACCCAGCTCTTACCAGATTCAGAGGGGCATGCAAGTCCTGTTTCTTTTTAAGAGGCTTCCTGCAATAATGTCTAGAAAACTGTCCTGCTAATACAATAGACTGGTGAAAACATTATTCACTGTGATTGTGCTTGATTAAATGTAATGCCTTGCACAGGTGAACAGTGAAGTCATAGGGGTATAGTAAAGTTCAGTGCTTATCCAAAATATAGAAAGCTTTTTACAGAATTTAAATAGGCTCTGATTGTACTCTCCGGTGAAAGAACTGGGTGGAGAGATGGCTGGGTGGCTCCACCAGATTTCTCTATTGAGGGAGTGGGCAGCAGCTTTGCCACCTCTTTTTCTTTGCTTCCCCCTCCACTCAGTGCTTCATGGTAGAACAGAAGTTTAGGCCCCATTCTTTCAGATTCTCTTCAGTCCATTCAGAATTTAGGGATATGACAGAGGCAAAGGGCTTTCTGAAAGACAAGATATCTACCTAACCTTGTATCTTTCCTCTGATCCTGGGGCAGTGGCCTCTGTTGCTGGGTAGCTCTCTACGCATAAAGGCTTCATTCAGAGATTTAACACAGACCAAGGCTAATATTTTCAAAAACATTCTGGTTACTCTCCATGGGACTGCTATTCCTCATTTCATGTGGGAGGGGCAAGAAATAGGCAGAGCTTTGGCTCTATGTCCCAGCCTGCAGAGCAGGCTGAGCAGGAATAGAAGGGGAAGTAATCTGTTACCGGAGTCAGAGTGGAACCAAGAAACTCTGTTTCTCAGATTTGAAATGGACTGTCTGATGCAAGGCCGCCAAACGCCTCCCCTTAAACTCTGCAGATTATTACAATCTAGAATTTATAATTAGGTATAATACGTAGTCTCACAAGTAATCTGTAGAAGTAAATCAAACGACTTTCAACACCAAGCACTGACATTCAAACACCCAAGACTGATAAACCCCTTCCCAAGTTCTCTTAGTATATTACCAAAAGAAACCAACTATGCTTCAGAATCTTTTTGAAGTATTGCTGAAAATTTCAAGACTGAAACCCCTAAGTGTGTGTATTTCTATTTTTGTTTTTTGTCACTTCAGAACGTTCTGCATAGTAGTGAATCTGCTGCAATCTGTGAAAATGCAAAAATGTGTCGATTAAATCTTTCTTGTGTGGAACCTATTTTAGTAAGGAAGGAAGCTTATTTTGAATGCTGCAGTTCCACTGGGCCTGGGAGATACTGGTGGAAAAAAGAAATCTTTTGACAAATGTAAAAACAAATGACAGCTGAATAATAGAATTTACAGCGTGAGAGCTCATTTTGGAGTTGGGATACTACACAAAGGATAAGAACGCTATGAATGAATAGTGATTTTTATCATGCTTAACTTTACACACATTAGAGGGACCTGATTTTTTTTTTCCAGAGAATTGGTGCTCAATGCGTTCTGAAAATTAGGTCTATGTAAGGAGAGTCACCTCAAAACTGAGGCACTCTTAAGTATCCATTTTAAAAAATGCTATCTGAAGTTTTCTCAAATTGTCTTTCATACCACTTTAGCATTTTTGCACTGTCCAGAAGCAGAGATAAACTATATATAAAAAAGTTAAATTTATTTTTGAATAAAAATGTTTGTGGTTCAGTTTACATTGGAAAAGAAGGTTTAGTTAGGCACTAAGTTTCCTATCCGGTTAGAAACAAGGAAAGACAGAAGTAACTGTTATCTATATTGTTATGCCCCTTTTTCATTTGTGCCTAGCTTCTGTAAGGAGTAGCATTAATGGCTTCATCCAAAGTTCACTAAAGTTAATGGATGTCTCTCTGTTTTCCATTTTGGATCAGGCCCTAAGAATTTAAAAAGAGCTAAAGCCTCATGGCTCTAGGACTTGGATTGTCTTTCGATAGAATAGACAGTGAGGTCTCCTGCTGTTATGTGAGGTTCTGCCAACCCAAAGCTTGTGGTAACTTTACTTGTGCAAGATGCTGTCAGGAAATAAACCAAAAGGAGACACGGCTGTGCAGCAGATAGATGGACTGACAGAAACGGTATAACACAAGAGTGCTTTTACTGTAAAGCTACTTTATTTAGCCATAAGCATTTACACATGTCCAGAACAGATTAGTAAACACCTCAGTCCTCAATTACCAAAGTTTGGGGCTTTCGAGTAGAAACAGCAATGGCTTTCTTACCAGCCAGATCTTCCAGTGTTGTCCAAGTCAAGAAGAGACCCCCAAAGAGTCCAAGCTTCTACCCCTCAACCCTATTTATCCTTAGTTAGTAGACAATAACATGCCAAGAAAAAAGCTTGTTGAGCAAGAAGTTTCAAAAGCTAATCAAGAAGGCCAACCTCAGGATACTAATTAACTAGATGTGTTCCTCCAGAATCTGCATATCTTGAGGCCCAGACAACCATCTTCCAAAGCGCATTCTTAAATAATTGGTCTTTTCCTGAAACACAGATTCCATTGTGTCCACCAGAGCATCAGGGAGGGGTGCAGGGTCAGGAAAATGTTGAACAAGAGGTTCCTCTCCCCTCCTGGCTTGGTCATCCCAAGGCTACACAGGCCTGCAGAAAGGTCTACCAATTGCAGCCATTATTAGCAACAAATATGATAATCAATATTACACTATCAAGTCCCTGGCCCTTTTATTGATCTATCAAAATCTCCCCATTCATTACCAGTATGAATGTGGAACAATACATTCTGCCACCAGCTGATCCTTCCTTCTCCCACCAGCTAAAGTAAGGAGAATGAGAGAAGAGGATGGTGTAAGCAAGACAGTTATGACAGGAGACACAAGCAGAGAAAGCTTCCCTCCTTTGTTTCCTGGAGAGGTCTATCTACCAGTGCCCCTGTTTCAAATTACCTTTATGATTGTTGAATTAACTGCTCCCACAGTCTGATTGTATTCCTTGATTTCTCACCATGCTCTGACTCTTTCAGATGCATTTCTGCCATTGTCTAAAGGCTAGATTCACAGAGAAACTGCAGCATGGTGATGCTGCACTTTGCCATGCCTTTTAGGCATCTAGAAAATCACTGGGGTTCGCAAAGCCTGAGTTCAGCACATAGGCTCCCTATGCAATGAATGGGGAGAGACAGGTGCCTCAGAATGGAATTCAAAGAAACAAGCACTCCACATGGCTCCTTGTCTAAACTAGCCAATGGGCAGTGCCAAGCCAAAGGGTGTGTGTTAATCTCCAGCTCTCTCTGAGCCAGGCATCTAAATCCAGGCTGCAGGGAGGGATATCCCTCTGTTTGTGATTCAGGTGCAAAGCCTCCCTTGGAGTTAGGTGCCTACACTATTTGAGCAAGAAGGCGGGTAGAGGAGGCGGACCTCCCTCATAACTTTTAGCCTAGAGATTTGGGTAATCACCTAAGGTGTGGGAGACCTAGTTCAAGTCCCCCCTCCACCTAAGGGGAAAATGGACCTCACTTGTGATCTGCCGTTTCTCAGGGGAGTGCCCTAATCACTGAGCTATGGGATATTCTGACATGGCTTTCCCTCAGTCACTTCTGCTGAAGCTGTGCCACTGTGGATAATAACAAGCAAACCAAAAGGGTCCTGGGAGTAGGAGGGACTGGATGCTGGGTCTTCTACTTCTCTTGTAAGTGCTGTAACTACCAGGCTTCTTGTGCTCCCTGTCTCTTCCCCTCCTCTCCAATGATTCCTAGACTATTGATCCACAGTGCAACAGTTTCAACAGGAGAGACTGAGGGAGGCCCGCACATCTGAATATCCCATATCCCAGTAACTAGGGCTTGCTCGTGGGAGACTCCTGTTCAAATCCCTTCTCCCCCTTAGGTAGAGGGAGAGTTTGAACTGGCATGAGTATCCTGAACACTGGGCTAAAACTTATGGAGAAGTCAGCTGCCTTTCCCATCCCTGAGCTCATCTATACGAGTTTAAGCCAGTAGGTGAGGTCTGAGCATGTTTATTGGATCTGTTTCTTCCCCTTTCCCCCCACCTTGGTGAGTTAGGTGGAGGAATGACTATCTTGCCCTGGTTTGTGAAAGATTTTGAGGATTAGATGTCTGGATGCTTGGCCTGGGGCTTCAGTGTGCATGCTAGGAGAGAAACATAGGTGCCTAGGGAGCTTTTAGTGCAAAAATATAGGTGCCCACAGAGTTCGGGGGCAGCTGAGCATGGATTTTTTTTAATCCCAGCGGGGCCTGATTCTGGCCTTTGGGCACTGTATGTGGTGTTAGCTGCCTAAGTCCTTTTGTGAATCTAGCCCTAAATGTCCCCATGCTTTCACTGTACATATGACTTCACCTTTCTGTCATCACTAAGACTGAAGAGAAGTGGGAGCTCCTGGAACTTTTGGTGCATGTACTTTCTGTCAAGATCATTAGAGTCTCATAGGTTTCAGAGAGCTTGGTGAATGGCCAGCAAGATGCATGAGTGATATTAAACTCTGTTTTATTGTTTACTTGATAAAGTGTTTATAAGGCAAATAGAATAGTGTATTCATCATTTCCCCAATTAGCATCTTCTGCTGGTGTTGCACCATGAATGTGTCATTTGAATAATAACTGGCTCATGGTGCTCCTTAGAGCCTTGTATAAACTGCATTGTTCTAGTATATTGATACTGTTCTCAGAAGCAAGACGACACCCATTGTAAATACATCATAAGAGCTGGAAGTACCACACAGAAATGCCACTAACAGATTCCCTCAGTGGCACAGATTTAGTGCCATCCCAGTTGAAGGACCCATGTACCTCTTACAATTCCTCTAGTACCACTTACTAAGATCTGACCATAATTTCTACTAGTTTCTAGGTAAACATAACATACTGCTAAAAGCAGTATCCTTCAGAACTAGATAGATAGGGCTCCTCTGCACTGACTCTCTCAGTTCCCAGACACGTTTGCAGACAGAAAGCAACAGGTCAGAGTCCAAAATGCAGGAAATGCGATGTTTATTGAAACTAAACAAGCAAGCATAAAACTTTAGCCCTTCACACTAATAGGACTTCCTTCCCCATAACCGTAGCTCAATATGCTGATAGAGCTCCCTCTCCCCCTTCTTCTCCTTGGTAGGCTTAATTATACCTGTAGTGCTGAAGGTCCATCCCTTCCAATTTATGGTCATGTTCTGTTTTGAAGGGTCTTGAGTCTGGAGAGGTGGTACCACCTCTTTTCTACCCCATGGGAAGGGAAGGGAGTAAGGTTGCATTTTGGCCATGATCACCTTTATGGCATTTTAGTGTTTCTTTCTCACACCTCCCTTTACTTCCTCTGCCCCTCCTTGTTCCTCCCAACTGGCTGCTTGACCTTGTTTTGGCATCTGTCTTGAAGAGGAGTCCAAGCTTTCCTTCTTTTGCACATTCATATATCAACCCCGCACTACACCTCAACATTTTAATTACATCCCTTATCTCTTCTCACAGTAATAAAGACAACCCATCTGTTATGAGTCGGCAAGAGTGACACACAGTGTCTTTGTTCTTTGTTTACATGTGTATCTTGCAGACCTTAGCTTTCAGGCAGGCAAGCAGGCCCAGAATATCATCTCAGGCAGATACACAGGCCTAAATACTTATATACAAACCTATATTTTATTCTACTAATTCTAACAGATGGCAAAATATATGACATCTTTCACGGTATAAAAAATCAAGTTATAATCAGTCAGGTTTCTTCACAAGCTTCTGCAAAGTCATAAGACTCAGCCCATGGTTAGTACAAGAAATACATTTTTTATAGTAAATTACAATAAACCTCTCCTCTCCCAAGCTGACAAACTATGTTTAGGGAATAGCATTTGACATCAGCTTCAGCTCTTAATTTTTTTGCAGCATTTATTTTTAGATTTTAATAAAAACTTCTCAGGTAGCTAGTCCCTTACCTAAGCAAAATGAAAGAACCTACAAAGCTGTCTCCCTTTTCTTCACTGCCTAATGGTATATTCCTAAAGAAATCAACATTTCTTGTTTGATATCCACATAGAGAGGATTGCCTATTCTTTTTCAAGGTAAATTAACAACAAATATGTTACATAATAAATACAAATCAACATCTTTGCTGCTACAATTCATTCATAAAGTAAGTTTGGGGCCTGTATTTAATTTTATTTATGCTACCTCATACAAATTTGACCTCAGTTCCCCAAAGAGGAGCCTATTTTACAATCTATAGTTGCATTCCACCCCACTTATTGGTCCCCAAGGTTGAGGGAAATGACAAATGATATACTGGCTTGTTTATAGAGAAGTAGACTATTTATATAAAATATAGCTCGCATTCTAAAATATTTATGTGTGGTGGTGTAAATAGAAATTTGATGACTAACCAAAAATAAAGCCTGACGTTACAGATCATGTGAGCATTAATTTGCCAGTCAACTTTGAGAAAAATAATTCTAATGACCGATTTCTAAGTCGCTACAAAGATAGTAATTCACAAAAGCCTGTGATAAGCAAGAAATCAATGGATTGTGTTTGGCACAATAATTATTCCAATTATTTCTGTCACACCTTTTATGTTTCGTTCAGTTCCATCCTGCCAACAGGTAACTGTCACTATCCTATCTTTTTTAATAAATAAATTTTGCTCTCTTCAGCCTTACAGTCATGTACTGTACTCTGATCTGCTTCATATGCCTTCCATGTATGTAGTCATTGACAATATCTAGTGCTATCTTTTTTTTTATTAACTATGTCAAAAAGGACTGCAGTTACCAGCAGACCCTCCTTATTGTGCAGTAAAATATCTTCTTTAATATTATGTCAAGTTGAAAGACATCTGTTACTGAATGCATTGTCACGAATTCCATCTGGAAGATTAAGACGTTGTAAATTAACAGAATTAAAATACTTTACCCATGATGAAATTCAGTCTATAGAGATACGATTTCCTGTGGCACAATGCCAAGGCTACTGCTTTAAATAATATATAGATCCATTTTAACAGTAAAGAAACTGGCTGACATGCTTGATAACATTTTTATCCACCACATTCAAGCAGAAAAGAATCATTCTGTGGCTTGGGGGAGAACAGAAAGGCAACTCTGTGATAACTTTGATTTGCCTACTGATGAATCGAGGGGGAAAATCTGCCATGATCATTCCTACCACTCATGCAACACCACAGGGAGCTTCAAGTGCTTCTATAAATATTTGCTCTTTGTTGTTAATTTACTAAGTTAATTTAATTACAACAAAGTGAGCATAGAGTGCAGAGCTTTTGTCCTATTCTGTATTATGCATCTAGTTCCCTAATGTCTCAAAGTGAGAATTGCAGAAATAGCCATTAGTGCACTGTTCTGCCAAATGAGAAACTTGTTAATGGTTTGATTCATTACATAATCACTGCTTGCTTGTGTAATGCATGTGCATTTTACATAAGCAAGGCATCATTAGCACTGTGTGTTCTTTTGTTACTATACTCAAGTTAAATATTGTATATATTGGCAAGAAAATCACATGCAATCATGAGGAAGAAATATATTTTTCACTTGATAATAAAAGAAATCTTCAAAGACCTTTATACAACGAAGAAGCTAGATGCTGTAGATACCAGTACACTTCTAAAGCAAATTTCAGATAAGGATGCCAGATTCTCAGCTGGTGTGAACTGGAGTAAATATATTGACTTCAATGGAGCCAAGCTGATTGAGATTAGCTGAGGATCTGGCTCCACCATCTTTAAAAAAAATTAAAAAATCATGAAATCAAGATTGCATTCCTTACTCAACAAAACTGCCACTGACATTAGTTGAAAATTTCCCTAAGTAAAGACTACAAGACTGGTCCTTTCTTGAGCAGGATGAGTTGCTCTACTCAAAGAATACAATCTCTGTTGCTGAGACTGGAAAAGGGAAAGGCAACCAAAATTATACAGAGTTACTGTAGTTGAAGGAAAAAGATGACAGAAAGGATGACCCTAGGGTCAGGACACTAGCCTGAGACTTGGGGTCAAATTCCTGCTCTGCACACAGACCTCATGTGTGATCCAAGTCATTCTGTGCCTCAGTTTCCCAACTATAAAATGGGGATTATAGGGAATTGAGGATAAATACTAAAATTATGAGGTGCTCAGACAGCACCACATTAAGATGGGGGAGGGAGGAGGCATATGAATACCAGAGTTATATCTAGGTAAGGGTAGCAAAAACAACTGGACAAAAAATGGTTTAAGGGGGATTAACAAGCACATGGTGGGGGGGCAGAAACACTAGAGAAAAAATAGACCTGTAAACAAGAAGTAGTGTTGGCAGGTTATGTAGGAAGTATTGCTGTGTGGTTGCTTCTCAATCCAGAGGGGTCTGTTTTGTCCATTCTCCTATCCAAACCGTATAGTCTTTGACAGTTGGAGGAGATAGGGAAATGGCTGAGATGCAGTGCCCTCACTATGCTCATGACACTCAGTCATGGATCTGTTTCAGTTGACTTGTTCTGCGTATCTGATCAGCTTTCCCAATGCCTAGATGAGCTGCAGGATGAAATTCTGTCCAAGTAAGATAGACATTGCAGGTAGGCTGAAACATAAATGGAAATAATGCCACAAGGGGTGTATTTACTCCCCCCTTGATGAGAGGATTTTTTTTCTGACTCAAGTTTCCAGTTTGGAGGTGTTTGCCTCTAAGAACATCCCTGTGCCAGAGGGTAAAGATCTCACTGGTATCAGATAATGCGTTTCAGCTGGCCTGAACACTTCAGTGCACCCCAATTCACTTATGTGATAATCTGTATCTAATAGGTGGCATATAATATGTAACTGGAGAACTAACTCACTGATCGTTAATATTTCTGCATAATATATGTACATGATGTGTATTAAGAGTTATGCCAGAATTATGACTAAATTGTGTTTATACCAGGCATGTCAGCAAGAGTTGGTAAACAGGTCAGCCCTTCACAAAGGAATGTGTATTTGCTTCTCTGACCTGCTGCGTGGTTGGACAGAGACAATGAAGGTCCATTTACATATTTGATAAACAAAACTATCAGGCTAACAGGTGAGGAAGAAGACTGCTTCCATCAGGGAAGAGAACCTTTATCTGGGCTATAAAGATGGAATCTGAATCTCAAGTGATAAGCGATTGAATCAGTTGATTGTATGCGATAATACTGCATTATACAAGTTTATGGAGTGAGGTGTTTGATGAA
Source organism: Mesoclemmys tuberculata (assembly GCA_007922155.1). NCBI lineage: Eukaryota > Metazoa > Chordata > Testudines > Chelidae > Mesoclemmys > Mesoclemmys tuberculata. The sequence continues at coordinate 3,459,978 of ML675617.1, read as the reverse complement.
AGCCTGGTGATTAATATAAAGTGTATGTATTAACACATAAGAAATTATGGATATTCATTAAGATATAGAGTCTGTATCCAGTCAGAAGTGAATGTCACATCTGTTTACCTGTCTCCTATGTAAACCAAACAAGATGGAATCAAAACAATGGAAGCTCCATTTACAAATTGGATCAGAAGCTCCTGGAAAGCAAAAAAGAGCATGAGGTCCTCCTGCCTCTTGAAACAAAACTATTGAACTGTGGAATAAAAGCAAGAACAAAAGCCATCTTTGGCATGCATCACTAGACAGACAGAAGAGAACAGAGCTCTTGCAAACTGAGAAAGATGAGTCCTTCAGCCAAGGGGGCTGAAGTCTCTGGAAACTGAATATACATGAGAAACCTGCTTAGGCAAAGATCTTTCACCTAGGAAGATAAAAGAAACCAGTGCGTGCCTTGTGCTTCTGTGGAAGGTTCTGACTGAGAGAAAGTCAGCCATGGCTGAAAAGAAACAACTCTGAACAAAGACTGTAGCTTGTTAAGTTAATTCTTATCACTAAATAACCTATTTTGTTTTGTTTTAATTGTAACACTTTCTATCTTAGAACACAATACCATACTGGGTCAAATCAATGGTCCATCTAGCCCAGTATCCCATCTTCCGACAGTGGTCAATGCCAGGTGCTTCAGAGGGAATTAACAGAACAAATAATCATCAAGTGAGCCCATCCTTTGTTGCCCAGTTCTAGCTTCTACAAACAGAGGTGAAGGACACTTCAGAGCATGATTTTGCATCCCTGCCCATCCTGGCTAATAGCCATTGATGGACCTATCCTCCATGAATTTATGTAATTCTGTTTTGAATCTTCATTCCTTAAACTTGAACTCATTTATTCCCCATATATAATTTGTTTTGTTTTATTTTTACTATAAACCAACTCGGTGTTGTATTGGAAGGGAAGATTGTATTGATCCTAGTTAATAAGCTGCAATGTGCTTTTGTCTTTTTTTTTTTTTTTTGAAAAAAAAGCAGTGAACCTTATTATTTCTCTGAGCTATTCAGGTGGGGTCTGGACACCTCAGGGCACCTGGTTTGGGGAAAATTTGGAACTGGGAGTGTGTTGGGGGTTATTTGCTGGTTGTAACTCAGTCTGGAGGAAGCCAGAGTGGGGCTGTAGACAGGCTGCTGGGTTCAGAGATAGACTCATAGACTCATAGGTCAGAAGGGACCAATATGATCATCTAGTCTGACCTCCTGCACAAGGCAGGCCACAAAACCCTACCCATACGCATTTATAACAACCCCGAACCCATAACTGAGTTATTGAAATCCTCAAAAGTGAGATTTGAAGACCTCCAGCTGCAGGGAATCGATCAGCAAGCGACCCATGACCCACGCCGCGGAGGAAGGCGAAAAACCTCCGGGGCCTCTGCCAATCCGCCCCGAAGGAAAATTCCTTCCCGACCCCAAATATGGCGATCAGCTAAACCCCGAGCATGTGGGCAAGACTCACCAGCCAACACCCAAAAAGGAATTCTCTGCAGTAACTCAGTTCCCATCCCATCCAACATTCCCACAGACCATTGAGCAGACTTATCTGCCGATAATCCAAATCAATTGCTCAAATTAAACTATCCCATCATAACATCCCCTCCATATACTTATCAAGCTTAGTCTTAAAGCCAGATAAGTCATTTGCGCCCACTACTTCCCTCGGAAGGCTGTTCCAGAATTTCACTCCCCTAATGGTTAGAAACCTTCGTCTAATTTCAAGTCTAAATTTCCTAATATTCAGTTTGTACCCATTCGTCCTCGTGCCTATATTAGTACTAAAGTTAAATAATTCCTCTCCCTCCCTAACGTTAATCCCCCTGATATATTTATATAGAGCAAGCATATTCCCCCGGAGCCTTCTTTTGGCCAGGCTAAACAAGCCAAGCTCTTTGAGTCTCCTTTCATAAGGCAGATTTTCCATTCCTCGAATCATCCTAGTAGCGCATCTCTGAACCTGTTCCAGTTTGAATTCATCCTTCTTAAACATGGGACACCAGAACTGCACACAATATTCCAGGTGGGGTCTCACCAGCGCCGTATATAACGGCACTAACACCTCCTTTGAACCAGGGCTGTCTAGTGCACATGCACTCAGGTGTAATCTAAATGCTTGTTGGTTTGCTGTAAACATACCAGGCTGGAAGCTACAGCAGTTAAGCATTGTGAGGATCCCCAGGTTATACTGTGAGAGATGAGACAACCTCTCACTGGTCTGGATTATACCCAGAACTGTGACAGCATGTTAATGGATCTGAGGGCTACAGATAATGTCCATTCAGAAAAATCCTCTTGAGCAAAATACCTTACGCACTTCCCTTAAACTATATCAGCTTGAAATTCACCTACCAGGGTAAATGAGGGGAAAACCAGATAACAGGCCAGATTCTTTTTCTTTTTTCTACTTTGGTCCTTTATACTTCCTTACTAGGGTATGAAAGTGCCCCAAAGCCCCTGGAAAAGGACCCCAGTATATGCCCTTCGTAAAAGGGTTCCCCGACAATGTAAACTTGCCAATATGTCCCTATGTAGCCCAGCACAAGGGAGCATCCCTCAGAAAAGGGCATGATGAGAGTGAGCTGTCCTCCTGGTAGTCAGGAGGCCCTGACATCTAAACATAATTCTGAGCAGCTTTAAGGTTATTCTATCTTACCCCAGAGAATCAAAAGCCACTAACAGGGTGGAGAAAACAGGCAACACAAGTAATTAAATGCACATTCACTCCCACCCAGCCCTGTTTCTGCTCCAAACATAGCTCAAATGGAAGGGAATATGCCCTAGTCTGAATCATGATTAAGGAAGTCTTTATACTCCAAGGGGATGTTGTTATTATCCAGCCCTTTCTGACACAGCTGGAACTTGCTGACCTTCACTGCCAGCTGCACAAGCATCTTAATTTTCCTGCCTTTTATCTGAAGGATTGGGCTTTGTGGGAAAGGGTTTAATTTTGTGATCCGGATGTGCTTTAACATTGGATCAGCTTGAATTAGTCTGTATAAATCTAGACTTTAGGATAGTGACCTTGCCTATTGTAAGTTGAAATAAATAAAATAATATGCAGACAGATGCATTGATTTCAAAAGGTGCTCCTACTTCGTAATTAAAGTAAAAAGGAAATAAATGAACATAAATATAAAAAAGCCTATCAAAAACATTGTACTGAATATTGGAATATGTGCAAAATATTTTCTTTTCACAGTGGAATGGGAATTTGAACTGAGATAAAAACTTGATTTGGAGACATCTTCAGGCTATGTTTTACTAGATCTGTGTAACCAAAGTATTTTAACATCCAGCATTGCTATACCAAATTTTGTCTTGTTTTATCTTTTTCTCTCCTGTCCTATATTTTCTATTTTATAAACTCTTTTTTAAAAAAAAGCCCACCAGCACCTGTCTCATTTTGAAAACCAAGATCTTATCACTGACAGCTAATCAATACACAACAAATGAAAAGTAATAACGCACGACTTGAGAAATACTCTTTTTATTCCTCGCCTGAAGCTACAGCTCACCAATATGTTAAGATCAATCAATCTTCCCCTTCAGACTGAATCTAAATCCAAATAATCAAACCTTTAAATGTACTGTATGCAGAACACCCTGCTGCTTGCACTTGGAGTACAAAGCCAAACAGGCTGTCAGTATATTTTCTCCAGGCCCTAACAGCAAAGAACAAACGCCCAAAAGGATAAAAATCTGACCCAAGGATTAGAAATATGCAAGTCAGTGGTGCAGACTTTTTTGAAAGGTATATTAAAAGTAGCCTTAATGCACTCACGTTGATTTGACTCAGTACCAAGTCCACTCATGCTTAGGCAGCTAGACGAATACTAAACTACACCCTGATCGGGGTCACATATTCAGAAAATGAATGCCCACCATGTTGTAAAGAGGAGTCTTTGATGCAATAACACTCATCTGCCACACTATACAGAAAATCAGATTCCTGAGTTTGAAGAGGATTGTTTGTTTTGGCAAAGGCCATGAAGGACAGGCAATAAACACTTACCAATGTTTGGAAAGTATTGATTTAATATAAATATTCTTTGCGTATGTAATACATGGCAGGTGCCTCTAAGCAGCCTTTCTTAGCAATACTATTACTGACCTGACATTCATTGCATAGCTAATTTGAGGCCTTGCCCTTTATCTCTTTCTGTATTTTTGGTGCACAGCCTTGTTCTTGTTCTCAATTACTCAAATTAATTAGCATATAAACACAGCCAGAAAGACTGTAAAATCTCATTTATGCCTGTGATATAAAACAGGACATTCAGCAATGTTAAGTGAAATGATAAAAGGATTTATAGGATACCAAAAACTCCTCCCTACCTTGGTTTAATGATACGGTAAATGCTTACTTTTCTTGATATGATTATAGTTTTAAACAATAAAGACTGAGCAAACTCCATTATCTTATGTCAAACATCTCTCCAGAGAACAGTGCATTTAATAAACAGGATTACTTTCCAATGGCAACTGCTGTAAATGGAAAATGCACTTCCTAGCCTTCTACTCTGGGATGCTAAACATTAATCAGTTCAGTTTCCCTCTTAGTTGCTTACAACAATTTTTCTTCCTTTGGGATAAGAGTGAATTCAAGATTTCCACTGAGGGGGCGTGGAGGATGGTGCGAAAGCAAACATTAAAAGTGCCTCATTTCCCACAGAAGTGATTGCTTCAAACAATTAAGCACCTGTAACGCTAATCCTGTTAACAAGCAGCATAAATAGCCTACAGAGAACCTAGAGTATATCTATTGAGCATTTTTTTTTCTTAAAAAGAACCTGAGATACCAACTTTATCTAGTTATCCTAAGGCAACAAAGCACTTACATGTCTTATGATGAGCTTGATTCTATTACACCTGTTGTGAATTAAATATTAACCTGAATCTACTGTGTAATACTAATCGCACTTTGCAGTCAATCATCCCTAAACTGCAATTTTTTTCTCTTATTTTTGCTGACAATGCTCAGCTGCCTTAATTTCCTTTCATCAGAAATAGGTAATTGAAGTGTTAAGTGGATTAAAAACCTGAAACCAATCCCCCCCTCCATTCACAATTACAGAAACAGCTAATTTCAAATTAAATATTATTACTGTTTTAATTTATTCAGCATAGCTGTAGTCCTGTTGTTCCCAGGATATTGGACAGATACCTTGTCTGTTTTATGTTACACATTTAGGCCTTCACTCTAGTACACATGCCTTATGTGTGTGCATACTTTTTTTCCTTCCCTGAAAATCCTGTCCATTGTAAGAAGGGTGCACTGATTTCATATATTAGAACATATATAGCTGCTTCCTGTACATAAAAATATCCTATTTAATCTAATTTTTATGGATATCTAATCAAGGTATTTTAGGATATTTTTGCTCATACTTATAACTTTAGTATCGAAGCACTTCACTATTTTATTAAAGTTAGCACACCTAACTGTCTTTCTCCAACCTGTAGTCTGAAGGTCTGTATTTGTTTTGTTTTTGTTTTTTTGTTCATTTGTGTTTTTTTAGTGGTGGTCTTGTGCAAACACTTGATCACAGTGGTCCGTTGAAATACTTAGACCAGTGCTATATCAAGAGGTTTGAGGATAATTATCAAGCTGCTGAATTTGGCATTCTTATTACTGTTTAACAGATTTGCTGTATTCTGAAGCATTTGGAGCTTTTGTAAATATGCTGTTTCATTGACAGATATATTGCATCACGGCCATCAAGTCTGGATGTCACACAGAGCATAGTGGTTAAATCTGAATCCAACAGGATGTGGTCTAGTTTTCTGGCCAACCACAATATAGATTGAAAAAGGCGTTTTTCACAGCCAGAATTATTTGGTTATCCAGATGCAGTGAGGAACCTAAGAGACCATTGAAATGCTGTTTTAATGATCAGAGGACAAACCGCTCTAGAGGTTAATATTATAGAGTTAGCAAGTATATGGGAACGTTTTAAGAGAACAGAGACAAACATTAGTTTATATCTTGGTATCCAATGACTAGAGGCAATCTGCAACAGGCCTGAAAAAATATCTGGAACAGGTTACCATTAAATAGTATCATTTTCTCTGTGGAACAAAAGGCTTGAATGATGATCATACAAGAAAAGATTAATGTTAGAGCAAAATGATAAAGATTATAGATATCCTGAGATCCAGTAATATGGACATAATGGGAATGTAAACAAAAATGAAGAGAAATATCTCTTGTATGTTTTTTTTCTTATTATTTCTGTCCTACATTTATCTTCTCTCCTCTTTTAGCCATAAGGTGCTGCTGCTGTAACAGATGCTAATGCACCTTTAGCCATGCAAGACATGCTATTCATTTATAACCTGACTGGAATTATTATCTCAATACCTATGAGTGACTAATTTTTTTTAAAAATCTCTGACATTTTACAAAAACAGTACCAAATTTAATTATATACTCATTCTATATTAATGGGCCAAGGAAAATTAAATACTCTATATCAAGCACACCGAGAGACTGACAATAAAATACAAAGCTAAATATAAATATTATTTCAGATAACCAAGTTTAGAAATACGAAGTCCCTGTAACCGCTTCTTCCCCCAGTTTTAGTTATCTGTCAGATTTGAACAAATTCAAGTCGCTTCCAGTCCCAATTATGATAGTCATTGAACTTTAAGTAAAGGAAGTCAGACAAGGCTTTCTACATGGTGACTTCACAGTCTAGTTATAGAAAGGATGAGTGGTAGAGGATTTGGCTCTGTGAATATTAGAGGCTAATGTTCTGCTAAAATATTGAAAGGGTAAACAGGTCGATAGGTAATCATAGGTTAACCAGTTTAACATCAAATCTGGTGACAATCATGAAAAACATGCTGAAAGCATGGGAAGTAATGGGAAGGATGGTAGTATAATTTGTAATCTACAAGGTTTTATGGAAATTATGTCTTATCAAACAAACAATATCATTTTTGGAGATATCACTGATAAAAGTAACTGGTGACATAATATATTTAGACTTGTGCAAGTCATTTGATTTAGTACAGCTCAACAATTTGGTTAAAAATATAATAAAAATCAAAGAAGTCCATATTAAATGGATAAAAAATAGCTAAATGAGATTCAAAAATAATTGTAATAGGAAATCATTCGGCAATGCAGTGTTCTAATGTGTGTCTGTTGGGATCTGTGTCCTTTGCCCAATGCGATTCAATATCTAATCAATGATTTGGAAGAAAATTTTAAAATCACTGCTGATAGTTTACAAATGACAGAAATATGTGATATATATAATAAGGACAAATAAAATCTATAGTTATCTGGATCTCATGGTAGGCTGGGATCACTTGAAGATCATGCATTTCAATAAAATTACATGGAAGGGCATGATACATCAAGGATGAGGGACTGTATTTTGGAACACAGTAACTTAGGTAGGAACTTCATGATGGAAAACTACTGAACCTGAGCTCTCAGTGCAATGTGGTGACTAAGAGAGCTAATGCAATACTCGTATGTAGAAGCAGAGAAATTGAGATGAAATAGGGACAAGTTAGTACCCTGGGAAGACCTTCCTCACATGATAGATGAAAGAAGCTCAATCTATTTTCCATCACTGGGAATTTTTAAATCCAATCTGGATTTTTTTTTAAAAAGATATGCTCTAGTTCAAACAAGAGCTAACTCCAGGAAGTTCTATGTCTTTTATTATACAGGAGGTCAGACTAAATAATCCCTGTGATTCCTTCTGGCCTTATCTGTGAATCTTTTAAGTCTAAATGGTGACTTGGTTGTGGTCTATAAATGCTTCCATGAGGAAAAGATTTCTGTTAGTAGAGGTCTCTACCAGTTGAGCTGATAAAAGCATAGTGAGATTCAATGGCTGAAAACTGAAGCTAGACGAAAATGAAGGTGTAAGTTTTTAAGTGATGATGATTATCCATTGGAACAATTTACCTCGGATAGTAATGGCTTGTCAATCACTTGAGGTCTTCTAATGAAAATCAGCTATCTCTATAAGTGATACGCTATAATTCAACAAGAAATTATTGGCTTGCTACAGGAATTGTTGGGTGAAATTCTAGGCCTGTGTTGTTCAAGGAGCCAGATGTAATGACCCCTTCTGACCTTTAATAGATATTTTTATCAATTGTATGAAAGTATACAAACTAGTGGGGGTTCAGTGGAACTTCTGCAGACAAGAATTAAAGCTCCAATAATGCAATATAATGTTCAGGGATTGACCTTGCAGAGTTGTATTGAAATCAGACAGCCTTCACATTGGTTCAGGGATCTGCTTGCACTCATCACATGGCAAGATAGGGGCTTAAATTGGGTGAAGGAAAGAAGCTAACATTGGAGAAATGGAGGCTTCTTACAGGATGGGAGATTGTAGCCTGGTAATCAGTGATTCTGAAAAAGACTTGGGGTCATGATTTATAATCAGCTAGATATGATCTCCCACTGTGACACTGTGGCCAAAAGAGCTAATGCCATTCTTGGCTGCATTAACAGAGGAATCTCAAATAAGACTGGAGAGGTTATTTACCTCCATATTTGGCACTGGTGTGGCCACTACTGGAATACTTTGTCCAGTTCTGCTGTTCATAATCAAGTAGGATGTTGATCAGTTAGAGAGGGTTCAGAGAGGAGCCACTCATTAATCATTAAAAGATTAGAAAATACACCCTCTAGTGATAAACTCAAGAAGTTCAAAGCTTATCAAAGAAAAGGTTAAGGGACTGACCGGAAACCAGCAGCAAAGGAAGTTAGAAGGTCTATTGTGCCCAGAGAGGACTGCAAGAACAGGTTGGTGTCTTGTTAATTTTGCCCTTGATAAGGTGGTGTGTCGATGTACTGGGGAGTTATGTCTTCAAATCACACCACCACTAGAGAGAAATGATGGATCAGCATGGAGAAACTCATGCCCTGGAGCAAAGGATGGGAAGGATGTCCAGAACATAGTGACAAACCTGGTAAAATTCAAATTCACTTTTGACTTTGAACAAATTATTTTTGGACATTTTTCTCCACTGTTTGCTCAGCTCAACTCATTCCTGTACATATGGGGCCAATTTGTTGAAAAACATGGGTGCCTAAGTTGCAGCTACATATTATTCAGATAAATGTATTTAATTACTGTGCATGCTTGTGCCAACATAGGCTTATTTTTCAGGCACAAATTAAGTTTTTGTATTTGAAAATATGACTTAAAATATACAGCATATAACAATAGTATTGCTGAAGCTCTGGATTAATTAGGTGTTTCATTAATGTATCCATTTGTTTATCAGGTTTGTTTCTGACTTTTAAAATGTCTCCTTTTTGTGGATGCAAGATTTCATTATGCCTCAAGCAGCTTTGACTTACTATAACATTTGGTATAATGTAGCCTCCTCCTGGAATTTCCCTGGCCCCTAAGTGAGGTAGAATACACTTGCTCCTGCCTCCCATGTGGCTCTGTTTCCCACCTTAGGACCAATGGAACTTGGGTTCTTTGTGCTCCTTGGGCTAGTGGCAAGTCTCATTACTCATTACTCATTGCTGATTACTGGAGCTAAAGTGGATTCTCAATGTGTAGTGCCTCCACCTAGATGGAGTCCAGAGATCCTTTCCTCACTGGTGGGTCCAGCTTTTGGTTGGTAATTGCCTGGATGGGGGGAATAGCTTGTCTCCCTGCTTGATTTTGGTGCCTGCAGTTGGCTTCTCTTGGTATGTCAGTCAGGCCTTTAGCCAAGTAACTCCTATTATTTTCTGTCCCAAATCCTACCATCAAAAATGAATTAAATAACACTGAATATATATTTTATTGAACAATTATTTCATGCCTGCTGGTTCAGCATGATCTCAGCCCATTACCTATTACTGTGTTTATTACTAGGTAAAGTATTACTTGTTTTATATATCTTTTAAAATTAGAAAAACAAATAAAATTAAATGTCGCAGTCTTTGTTCCCTATAGGACTATGCCTTCAGCAGCACAAGTTTCAACTAAACTTTGAACTTTGGAGTGAGTTATACCTGCATGAACCATTAAATTATTTAATTATTAGCAAAAGTATTATTGGACTCTATGCTACTCATGACTGCACAATTGTCAAAACAAGTGAAATTAGTAAGGATCCACTGTGTAGTATCTGATGGAGGAGTATGTCATGCTGAGGCTGAGCAGGGGAGCTCTACCCTTTAGCATGCCATGGACAACTGTCCCATGGCAGCTTTCTTTATGGGCTCCAAAAATCCAGACAGGCCAGGACCTGGGGCAACAGTATTGCCAGTGACGCTGCAAACAATGGAAATCCACACTTCTTAAGCCCTATCTAAAGGTGCATAGGGACTGCAGCTGCTACTAAAGCCAAAAGTTGGAGCAGATGCTGCATAAAGTTTGTGTTGAGGTTCTGGTACTAGTGGTGGCTTTGCAGGAAGACTTCAAACTCAGTCATTACTGATTGGACAACTATTTGGTACACCGTGAATATGAAATCCACTTGTGAAGAGTGGAACTAGACCTCAAAATATTACAAACAAATGTTGAGAAATGATCATGGTACAAATATGGTTACCCAATTTCATTTCCATCAAGTCTATATCTAAAGGCTTTGAGGTCATAAATCATGCTATAAATCATGTTATGCTCTAGAATTCAGCTTTTTCTGATCGGTTTCAAATAAATACATTTATCTTCCCTTTCTGAAACTACTAACAGGGTACAGATGCAAAATTATATTTTAGCATTTTGAATAACAGGTGAATGACCTACTTGCGGGAATACAAGGAAAAACAACAACCAAATGACCTCTGAGTAACAACTAGTAATTAATTAGAATTTACACTTTGTGTAATGGGTAATATAATTCATTCTGTGACATTTTCAAATAAATTGAATTTTGTTTTTTGAGATTCTACACTGTGACTTCACCTTAATCTCAATAAAAAAGAAATTCCGTTCCAACAGAGTAAAATATCATATTTGTACATGTTCATATACATCTATTGAGGCTACTATATGTTCAGTTTTGGAGATCAGCTAAAGTGCTGTTATGAACTGCTAGTTTTCCAGCTACAGAAGCAAAGTAAGAAATTCATGACCCAGGGTAGGCTGATCTGTAACACAACAATCAGCTGGCATATCACAGAAATTTTCTTTATAAAGTTACCTTTTCCTGCCACTAGAAGTAATTTTCTTCTCATTCTGGAAGGTTGCTCTTTGCTACTATACAAATGTGGTTTTAGATCGTAAGCTTTTGGGGAAGGACTGTCTTTTGTTCTGTTTATACAGTGCCTCTCATAATAGGGCCCTGGTCCATGATTAAGACTCTTAGATACTATGGTAATAAATAGATTAATACTCATTATCAACTTCATGAGGCGCTCTGGCAAATAGATTAAATTAGTGCCTTAAACATCCCTGTTGACATATGTCAACTTGGCTCACCAAATGCATCTATCGTCAATTGTAAACTGCATTTTCACTCTGAAAAGTGACTGTAAGGAATTGGCATTGTGGGGTGCCACGGCACCTTGATGATTTCCATATAAAATTTTCTCATTTTACAAGTCAATGAAATATCTGTCTGGCATACATTTATGTGGGTGGATGTGTTATTACTGCCACCCCTGCCATCCCCCTTGGCTGTAACCATGTTTCTTAGGTAGTTTCTTTGTTTTCCAGGCCAAATGATACCCTCTCTGACTCCTTCACAACTCTACTTTCTTGAAACTGTGCCCTCAGCAACACTTGTTCAACACCATAGCTTTCAATGAATGTATTGGAATTTAGTAAACAGATCCGTTGATGAGGCAGAAGAAGGTATATAAACCAGTTCACTCACAACTGTGTTTGTCGCTGCAAAGATATCAGGAGTAAAAAGCGTCACTAGCTTACTCTTAATACTTATGTAGATAGATACTAGCATTCAGCAGCATTGGAAGATGCCTTTTTCAGCCAGTTTTCAAAGTAGAAATTCACTTCACTGATTTTAAATACTCATAATTCAGAAAGTCTATATTTCAATGAATCTTTTTTCCTTAAAAGAATCTCTTCTAAAGCTAGACTGCTTTTAAGAGCTGCCCTGGCAGATTTGAAAATGTGTTCTATTTCTTCTCAAAGAAAAAAGTTGTCAATCTTTGTCATTCACATCTATTCAATGTGCAGTGAATCACATGGACTCAGAAGTCATGGTCACCTTTAAAATGCTCTTTGAAAGTAAAATTAAGAAGTGTGCAAGCAACTGGGTGTTCAGCAGTCCAGAAATAAGGATGTCCTGTGGTTATTTATCCTCTTTTGAAGCTGCAGCTCTAGAAGGAATATACAGCCGTATGCTTTTTATTCCAAGCCATCTAAGTCTTTGTGGACTAATTCCCAGCTCAGTTAGGCACTCAGGCATAAAGAATAAAATGTAACTACTGCTGTACATAACATCTAACCAATTATACAAACTGTGAACAAAAGCAGCATAAGAACACAAAAGTGTTCAAGCATCCATTATAAACAGTTCCAATTTCCTTTCTAAATGTCAAGTACAAAATATATATTTTACATGCAAATAACACTGGAGTGGGGTTGCTAATATACTCCTGAAATTACATTTTCTTATCATGACCTTTCTTGCTAACAATAACTTACATTTTAATTAAATCTGTGGCCATTTTCATTTCAAGCCATGTATCCCAATGCCATATATTTCTGAATTTCCTTGTCAGGAATGAAAGTGAAAGGTCACAGACTTAAATAATTATTGAATTTAACTTTATTAATGATTTATGAAAAAAACGACGTGTATGTGCTCTCACTGCTGGGGAAAGCACAACTGGCTTGTGTGAGCACTCATTTTTTAAAGTAAAAACAATTTTTCACTAAAAGTGGCATGTCAGAACTGCAACATGCTGTTTGGCAAAGTTTTGAGCTCTACTGAATGAGCCCCTCCAGCTTTATAATCACATTCATGAAGGGCCAAAGACTGCTTTACTGAAGTCAGCGGCAAATCTCTTGTTTACCTTAATGATGTGGAATCAGACTCTACATTTACTTTTCATCATAAGCCTGGAAAAAAATATCAAGACAATGAGGCATATGAAAACAGAGTGCCAAATTATCTGCTGGAGTAAATGGGGGTTGGGGGACAGGACCTTGTTCAAGTCAGTGCAGCGACACCCCTTTACACAACCAAAGAATAGTGAAACTTGTGTGTGCATTTAAACTGTTGGGAAATTCAGGCTTCATATATAGAAGCTACCTGAGTTCTCGAATGGCTTCTTCAAGATGAGCTCACGGCGTCATTCAGAATGTGTTCTGTCAAGTGGTGAGATATGGCAGAGATGTAAAAAGAAAAATGGAACCATATTATTAGCCATTGCAGTGAGATTTAGAAAAAGCAAGCTGCTTTGCAATCTATTATGAACACTGAATACCAAACATAGTATAAAAGCTCTAAATCCTCTTTGTAGGTCCTTCTCTTGCTGCTATTGTTGTATATTCAGTGCTGAGAATCTTGTCAGCCCTGTACAAAAGACAAATAGAGGAAGTATCTGCTGCAAATTGTTTACCCTATACTTGTCTTAGATTGTAGACAGAAGAAACTGAGTAGAAGCTTATTAGGTATATTTAAATATTATTATTATTTATTATTTCATTGATACTATCTATGGAAATGATGATGCGTACCAGTATAACTATTGATTTCTGGGGAGTTACTCCTAATTCATATTGTAAGTTTAAGTGATATAAGAAAGAAAGAACCTGTCTGTGGATAGACCTATGTGAAATGTCTTCAGGATCATTTGAAACTGTCAAATGACTGCAGCTTCCAGGAGAGACTGTCAGGGGAAAGCTGCTCATAAAGCGTGTGACCACAGCTGCCCTACCACCTCCCAGAAGCATTGTGTTTGCTGGTTCTCACAGCACTTCCCAAACAAGAAGCATACAGCTGTCTTCCTCAGTTCCTGCAACAGGAGCACTTTCCCCCCACCAAGGTCCAGGGTTTCTAAAGCATATGGACCCTTTCTTCAGCATAGAGAGGCCAGAGCAGGAGTGAAAACTTCACTTCTGTATTCAGACACTCCCAAACTCTGGAGAAGTTCAGATGCAGATCTGATCTTTCTTGTTGCATAGGCCCATTGCTAATTCAGTTCTGGCCTTCAGTGATACTCTGGCCTGCAATGTTCTGCATGTACATTGTAATTATTGCCTCAGTAATGTGGAGAAGGACATATAATAGCTCTTGCACCATCTATCCACAGCAAACTTAGAGACACAGGCCTCGTCTACATGAGGAAGCTATTGCAAAATAAACTAAGTGCAAATTTAAAGAGCAATAGTTTCTGTGCTAACTGCCCAGGTGGACACTCCTATTCCATTCTAACAGTGCCTCTGGAGGTTTAGCTTAAGTGGATTAAGCAGTGTTTCAAACCGTATTACATTAACAAAGCCTAGGAAACATTTATTTCATGTGCAGGCCAATTAGTGCATGATGCCCCAGTGCACACTAGAATTTACACCCTTTAGTGTAGGTTAATGGACAGTGTAGATAAGCCCTTAGTGTGGAATGAAAGTGCGCACACAGGGAACTAGGGCAGAATACTATTCAGGGCTATCCCTTATCCTCAAACTTTTAAAGGTGCATGAATGTTGCTCCTGCTCAGAGTTTCAAGCATAAGTCTCATTTTCAAAAGTATAGGCATTTATGGCCAGATTTTAAAGCTATTTAGGCACCTAGCTCCAATAGATGATATCATAAAGTACAGCCTATAACTTTTTCTTTTTCTTTTTTTTAAGTTCATAAATTTTATTTGATAATATGTTAGCTAATTAACACAGAAACTGTTATCAACCTGTTATTTGAAAGTGTACTTGTTAAATGTTTCTCTAATAAATGTACCCTAGTTTATCTCTGTTTTTTTTTTTTTTTCAAAGTAAAAGATGTTTGGCTGTAGATTAGGCTATGGGACTGTAGCTGTTTGTGATATTGGGCTGCAGATTTTTTAAACATCATCTGGAGTGACACCTGCCCATGAAACAGCATCATGTACAGAAAATTCACATTCTGTTCTTTCATATGTTCAGACAGTTCCTTAAAGCCCTTTTTTAGTTTATTTATTGTTTATTTTTGTATAGAATAATTGAAACGCAAGCTGGTCAGAAAATGTTTCATACCTGATCATGGACTTTGAAATAGGTATATGAAACTCAGCTGTTTCATTTAATGTCGGTTCATAAACAATTTCCCCTAGTATCTTCCTGGTCTAGGAATGAATGTCTCCTCTTTATAGAGTAGTTTTCTGTGGTTAGCATGGTCATTGGCTAAATAAAGACCTGCAATGTGCCCCATGCAGGCAGAACACGGACAAGGAAGAGCCTTACTAAAATCAATGTAATTCCGTGCACGTGCAGAACTTCACACACAGGAGGCTCATTTAAGGATCAGGGACTTATAGCGTTTACTACAATGAGAGATGGTCTTAAACTGGAACCCTGAATAAATACAAATAATCCGAACTTCCAGATGAGTTCACGTTCAGATCCACACTTCACGCCTTGGGCTTCACTTTGTTTGCAACATTGCTTACCTCTCTCTGCAGAATCAAGTCTTTTGTATACTACATGCCAAAAATATCACAAATAAGTTTGTTTTTCTTAATTTGCTTCTCTCTTCTCTTATGGTGTGTGTGTTTATCAAACATGTCTTGGCACAGTATATTTTGATACTGGATTCTGTGAGTGACAGAAAAGCAGGAAAATTGCTTAAAGTATGTTTTTTCTGAGTTACCACTAGGGAATCAAAGTCTCTGGGGGAAGGGGGAAGGCTACAGAGTATACACCAATAAGCTCTGGGCAACCGGAGACAATTTTTGATCCAATGAAGAACTCATTTTACTTCAGTGCATCTCTAAATAAAGTAGGAAATAATCCCACAGGACTGCATATATACAAAGCAAAAATGAGATGGGTAGCATTTTTATGCAGTTGTCACACCCACTCATGTGAATAAGAGCTTGACAGTTTAATTATGTTTTTTGCTACACTTCATATGAAGACTCTCTATAACTTGTTTTAATGGCATAAATTCTATATGATTTAGTCTGATTTAGGGCTTAATACAGCTCCCATAAAAATCAATAGGAGACTTTCCATTGGATTTAATGGGAGCTGGTTCAAGTCCGTATAGTGCCCATCAGTTGCCAAATACACTGTTACACCTGTGGATCAGAAGCACCATTCTTGCTGCTCACAAGGTGTTATGATCTCATGTTAAGGGTGCTTTTGTTGTTATAGCCAATGAATGAACCCCAGTGCCCATATTATACGTATCTACCTCTCTAAACATATACACGTGAACACTATTTTAGTAGAGGGCAACTGTACAATATTATATTACTATTATATATAGTCCTTTCCAGTATTTACCTTCTTAATGTCCCATATTATGCTTCAATAGCATAATATGCTAATGAATTCTATATGATTCTATAGAATGAATGCTTATGGCTCTATAGTTAGGAGTAGAGCTGGGCAGGAAATGGCTGTCTCATCCCCCAATGCATTGTGAGACTACATATTTTCCCATTCTGCAGCTGGATGAAACCAAAATTTTTCAAAGTTTTTTGATGGAGAAAGAGAAACCCTAGAATAACCAACTGGTTAGGGCACTTGGCTATGATGTAGGACATACAGTTTCAAAGCCTTGTTCTGCTCATTTTGGAGCAGGGACTTCATCCAAGACTCTCTCTTATTTTGACCAGAAACAACATCTTAGCTGAAGAATCCATTTCCAATAAAACTTTAGTTGAACCCGTATGTTTTGATGAATAGGCATTTTCCAACAAAAATCCATTGCATTGTTTTGATCAGCTTCATTTACCAGAGAATTGCTAGGTACTGCCATGCAGGAGATTCAGGACTAGGTGAGACTTTAGGATTCCTGCTACTTAAGCCATGAAAGCAGAACAGGATGGCTGCATGACATTTGCCACCTGGCACAGATGCAACCAATAGGGGAGATTGGAAAAAATGTATCTCCCAATTATTTCCCCTCCTAGTGATATCGTCCGTGGATAGCGCACTCCGACTACCCTATATCTGGGAAGTTAAGAGTGAAAAATATTTTCTTCTTTCCTCTAAATGCTTCCCAAACCTGTTGCTGCTCATATTATTAGTTTATTTATTTAATGCTGGTGTTACTTAAGCATTTTATAGAAAATAGAAAACAAGTCCCTGGGAACCAAACCATTTCCTATTCCCTCCTCCTCCAGATTTCTGGGTAAAGTAAAACTTTTTATAACCTTTTTGATGTTTTTGATTGATTAAAATTTTTCACACACCCCTGGGTCTTTTTCAAACCCCATGAAACTACAGCTTTTAACTTTTTTACATTTTTCCTATTGTTTTTCCAGCTTCAGTCCTATTTATTTGGAACAAAATTCTCCACCTGGCCCCCTGTGGCTGCATTTATACTGCCTAGTAGCAGAAAGACAGTAATCCATAGTGCAACAATGAAAGAGATTGTTCTGCTCTGTTTCAAATAGAATGATACTTAATGTGCAGTTCTGCTCTGAAAACTGACTGTACAAATGTGACTTCCTGTGTACTTTTAAAAATCATTTTGACAAGCCTTCCCAGTCATCAGTTTACATTCTGAAAGGTATCTCCACAAGATTCAGGGACAGATCCTGCTCTGTGATACGCCCCTTTGTACTCTTGCAAAGGCACAGAGGACTTTAAACTGGGGAAAATGGGCAACTGACAGCCAGTTACAGGGGTTTTAACACCTTCCTCAGAATCAGCTGTTACTAGCCACTGTTCTGAAACCAAATAATGGATTGGATGGACTAGTGGTCTCATCCAGGCAATTCCTATATTCCTATATGATGCAACTTTTTTTTTAGTTTGAGGAAAAATCCCTCTAGAAACCCTAAAATTGCTGGACTAAGAAAGATTTAGTAGGTAGAAAAAATAGTCTGAGGTCTGACAGAGAATTTTCCATTGTTACAGAAGCAGATCTTTGGACCAACTTAGTTTGAGAACAACTCTTAGGCCTGGTCTACACTTACCTTTGCGATTCGGTGGCAGCTGACAGGAGATATTCAAATCACTTGCGTATCTTCCGTCGACTTTGCAGTGTGTCCTCCGTGCGCTGTCCACACTGCATTGCGCCGATGGGAACAGCGTTCCCTTTGATGCAGCGCTACCCCACTTACCGGGGTGGTTTTCCTGCGTCACTTGCTGGATCGACTGAGCGGGTCTACACAGACCGCTCAGTCAATCCAGAGCAATCGATCTGACGGCGGCGAATTTGCTGCCGTCAGTGTAGACCCAGCCTTAGAAAGCATAACAGTAATACCAAAGGACAATACAGATGAGTTACATAACAGTTTGTTGAAATGCCCCCACTGAGCTAAAACTTCACACAATGCTGGCCAACTTTAAGGAATTCCTGCACTTATCAGGTATTAACTTATATAGGCTAAAATTTCTTGGCACTAAATGTCTGAACTAATTAGATCTTTTCTAAAAAGTGTATTTAACAGATGTCAACTTACTAAAAAAGAGTGAGAGCCTAATTCTTCACTCTGTTACACCATTTCTATAACATTATAATGCCATTGGCTTTCATAGAGTTTCAACAAGTGTAATTGAGTGCAGAATCCAGCCATAAGATTAGTCAGAATGGCCACAGACCACAGCTGTTTCCTCTCACTTGTCGTGGGGTATAGTCTAAACATCTCTGACACCATATTTTGCGGTTTCAGTGGTGGTTTAAAAATGGCCCTGTAGCATTTCTTGGTGAGCTCAGTTGACCTGTTGTTCCTTTGCTGCTCTCTTCACTCTTTTTCTAGCCATTACTTGTTAAACAACTGATACTGACAGAAGTATGCAACTCTTTCAAAGGGAAAGGAGTCATTATAGTCAATTCCCAATAGTGTTATGTATTAAGGTGGAAAGATTAGCCAAGTTTCTTTTAATTGTACTGGAGAGGACATGAAAACATTCAGAAAATAGCTCATCCTTTGTTTACTGCAAAGGAATTATGCTGTTGTATTTTATCTCACCCTCAATAGCAACAGTTTCTGAAAAAGAACAATGTAGAAGAAAGGCCTTCTGTAACAGGATGCATTGTAGATCTAGTGGTTTTCAAGGAGAAAGTTAACATGTTTTCCTTGAACAAAGAAACTAAAAACACTCATGCATCACATTCCATCCTCCCCACTAGGTTTCTCTCTTTGAATAAATTAAATGATTAAAATGCCAGTAAAGACCAATGGCCCATCTAATACAGGATCCTTTATCCAGCAGGAGTTAAAGCCAAATGTTACTTAAGAAGGTGAAGAAAGTTCATAACATATGCAGAAAATTGTGCACTATATGAGAAAAATTGTCCTGACCCCAGATAAGGGTTATTTTTTTAGAATGTAAGCTCTTTAGGGCAAAAGGTCTTTAAGTGTCTTGAAGCATAGGATACATTTATGGATTTGCATAATGTATAATAATAATAGTTTATGTCTTTAAGCATGATGTCTGATAGCCCTTGTAATTTAATCTTAACTGGTGCAATGTATCTGCAGGTGCTATTCTTATTCATATAAATGATTTCCAAAAAATAAATAAAAATAAAAAAATCTGTAATTTGCCTCAAATGTATCTTGCAGCAGCAATTTCTATATCCCTCAGAGCAGAAAGAGCACCTCCAAGAAAAATTTTCTTGCCCCACAAAAACACTCTAATTTAAGAAACAAATATTGGATAAAGGGAAGGAGGAGGAATATTGACCATGGTTCCTAGGACAAAACTCCTAGTTCCAGGCACCTATCATGTAGCCTACAAAAGAGTTGGAGAGTGGGTGGAATATTGTTTTTTGGGTGGAGTAAAAGGTTCATATAAACAGATGTTACTGCATATAAACTGGGAAACATCATGACTAATCATCCAGGTGGTACACATTCAAACAAAGTTGCTCCTTTATGTAGAAATAATGGAGGACAAAAAGAAGCTCCTCTCTCTACTCTCAAGGAATGATTTTAATGGTCTGAACACAACAAAATTCCATTTAGCCAAAAAATTTAAAGATTTTTTTCCACTGAGATGAAACTGAGACCTTTTCAAATTTTTCAAGAAAAGAAAGGACAAGGGTTAGGGGGGAGAGAGAGGGAAACCTGCAAATGCTGGAATAGCCGGGAGCCAAATGGCTAGGATACTTATTTAAGGAGGCATAGGTGCCTGCTCTGTCTGATTTACACTGTCATGGACATTCAGAATGAAATTGTCATCAAAACAGACACTTTTTCTGCTAAAGGGTGCTGTGCTGACAAAGCATATTGCAATGAAAAAAAAAAGAAATTATCAAAAAATTCCCTACCAGCTCTAATTTTAAGCATCACTGCCAAACACTGACTGTCTTACATACCTGTTGTCATAAACCACATCACAACCAGATTCTTAGTACTTTAGGCCCCCACTTAGCAAATTGTTAGATTAACCTCTATTTGCAAGGTTCAGATTTTACTTCTTCTCTGGACATCTAGTTACTAAAAAAACTACAAAGCTCAGGCTCCAATTTAGCAAGGTACTCCTAAGTGGAAGAGCACGCTACTGAAATCATGGGGACTACTCTTGTACTTAACTTTAAGCACATGCTGAAGTACCTTGCTAAAGTTTGTGAAAGGAGGAGGCAGAGACTGTGTAAATAATGTGTACTTTGTGCTTTCAAAATGCACACATTTGGTACGGCATATGCGGTGAATAATATGGAACTAACATACCATTTTTCCCACAAACCAGATATATCTTCAAGGTAATCCCTCTTTCAAAAGCATTGGTGCACTTCCCCCAAATGGAATATCATTAGCCCCTCTCACATAACAACACAGTCACAGTTTTCAGTTTTAAAGAGGTATGTCCACAGAAGTTTAATTCCAGTTTTCACTCATTCTAAAACAGCTGTAAAAGAGTCTCCGGTGTTGTTTCTTACTCCTGCCTCTATGGGCATGCCTCTTCTAAATTCATTAATATTTTATTCTAATGTATTTTAAAGGATGAGTTGCTTCTGTGGTACCAGGGTTGCTGATGACTATATTTAGAAAACCAATTTCCTTACTAAGTAGTTTTATGACCAAAAACAGGAAAAATGACAAATCCATAAAGCTGAGTCATCACAATGGACCCAGTCAGTGAAGGATATTGTTGTTATTTAATATTTGTGGTAGCACAGGTGCCAATCGGTAGTCTTCATCAACTTTAACTTACACCTTTTTCTGTGTCCTTCTGGTTCCACAGAGCATAAGCTACTGTATGACGCACCTGAAACTGGCCCTTTTGAGTCCAAAGGTTGTTGACTGTGCAGAAATCATACCAGAGGTACAGAGAAAAAAGCACATCAATATGCAATTTATTCAAATACATGTATAAGTTTCATATTGCACAAACTTGTTGGCTGAAGCAGAACACGCAATATGCAGAACAGTAATGGGTAACAAATACCTACTGATACAGATGCTAAACTAAATTTATAACCCCTGCACCCTCCAATTTACTAACAAATAACGCTGGAGAGAAACTTGTAAGCATGCATTTACACATGACAAAAAGGGGGTCATCTGAATAACAATAAGATTATATTAAACAAGTCGACCTTATCTCAGCCAAATAACATGGAGTGTCTGTGAATAGGGATGCAAAAAGGTTGCAGTTCTCAAAGCAGTTCACTAATGAGATGCTGTACTTTTGGGAGCTCTTCGGAGGCCATCCACATTGAGGTGGTAGGACCTGTATAATCACTGCATCAGAAAAGCAGCTGCTTGACAATATTATTCATACAATATTGGCTTTAACTAAATCTGAAATTGTTGCGTCCATATTCATAATGGCAGTTTCCAAGCAAATTCGATAGTTCCAACTACGGATTGTAAAATAGAAAAGGTCTGGAAATGTTTGGACCAAATTCTGCTCTATTACTGCCCTGCTCTTTTTGCTTTCACCCCTTTGAAGAGTTACACATCACTGTTTATGCTGATTCCATTCTGTGAGAGGGACACATGGCAAGGGAAGAGAAAACAAGACAGGAAGAAGGAATGTGTAGTGCTTAGGGTGCTAGGCTGGGACTTGGGAAACCTTGATTCAATTCTCTGCTCTACTATAGACTTTCTGTATGAGCTTAGGCACTTGCCTCAATTCTCCTTCTTTAAAATGAGGATAATAGTACTTCCCTACCTCATTACATTACATTCCCTACCCCAATGTGTTAGATTGCGAGGCATTCAAATACTGTGGTAATGGAGACCATATAAGTACTTTATATTGACAGGCTCTCTTTTGGGGATGCAAATGATGCTTTCAGAACCTATAAGCCATTTTTGTTTACCTTTTGGTCCTGTCTATAAAGTTAACAATGTTGAGAGTGCTCATGGAGACAAACTGCCGGTTCCATCTCTACTACATCAATTAGACCTGCTCCTGGTGTGAGCAGGAGTGGGAAATATTTAGAAAATATTCCTAGTGTAAGAGGGCCTTTGAATAATTATTATAATTGCACAAGAAAATTGCTTGTAATTGGTGAACTTCCCAGAAATTATTTTCGAATACAATGTCTATGACCAATTACATTACTGCTTCCGAAGATCAATATTATATTAGTCCCAATGCACAGATACCCACAGGACTGAGTAGGAAATGATTAGCATTTCATTAACAGTATACCACACTTCATGACTATCACTCAAATGATTGATGACCCATCCAGTACATATACTAAAATGTTTTTGAAAAGTTAATAATCTTTTGGGTTTGGTTATTTTTAGTTGTCTTCGCTTTTAAATTTCCATGTTTTGTTCTTGCTTGTGAAAGCTTCCAGGTTGACAGCTAGAATTGTTGAAATCCTTTAATTATCTGCAGAACATCGCAGGCGGTAGCAGCAGCCGTGTAAGCTTCTCCAAACTGTCCCACCAATGTGTGAATCTGGAAGGACAACATCGAGCCTCATCTCCATGCCTACTCATGTATTGTTCCCCTTGCTACTGCAGCCAGCAAAGGTTGCCAATTAGAGGCAATTGTAGAGGTAGAATTTTTGTTTTATGTGCATATCTGGGCACTGGCCCTTTGGAACCACAACTCTTTTCACCTAGGTCATTGAACAGCTACCAGAGGGTAATAACTTTTGATCATTGCCAATCTGAGCTGCATGTGACTCTGAGAGTAAAAGTCACTGTAGCAATTTCCTGAGCAATTTAATCACTCCTGTTTCTGTACTGTGATATAGTCATAATAGCCAGATCCTAAAATGGCTACAGAAATTGGGATAACCCATCATTAGTGGCACTATTGCTAACACAAGATTGCCATATCATGACTCAATTAATGCTGCCGACGTTTTAACAAAACACAAACTTCAAACCAAAGCAAACAAAGCCCATTAGCCAAAATTTTCAAAAAGAAGACCCTAAACTTAGCTTCCTAAATTCATATTTAGGTACCTAGATAAATGGCCTAATTTTCAAATAGCTGAGCATCCAGCACCTGTCATTGACTACAATTGGAGCTGCTCCTTGCTCAATGCATTTAGAAATCAGGTTATTTATTTAGGTACCTAAATAAGTGCAACAGATATGGCAATGTCTTACCATATCCTCTGGAGACCTTATTGAATTAAATTAAAGTCTCTTTGGGTCCATTGTATTAACTGAATGGTTTATATATTATTGTCAGCTGGTATTGTATTTAACCTCTCTAGGCGAGTAGACATGACAGATGTGAGACTGGGAGTTCAAAATACTATATAAAAATGTGCGAGAAAATAATGGATTTTTTGGGACTATAACTGTTAAATGGATTTCCTGGGGAATACCTAGGGAGAGGTTAACGTCAATTCCCCTTCTCCAGTTATAAACAAACCCAGCCTTTTAAAGCTACACCCTGAAGTGGGGGTGATTGTCTGCTAATTACCTGTTACTGGAAACTGGAGATCAAAGGTCCGAGCTGTATAAAGAAATGGCTGAACTGCCCAACTTGTGTTCTAAATCAAAGACAATGCAAATTTGTAACTGTGAGGAAAACCTAGTTGTGGGGTATGAAGGACTGACACCTGATGAAGCTCAAAAGTTGGAGTTGGGTGTGACCTCTGGGAAGCTGTTTAGTATGTATTTTATTGTTTAAAGCTTTTACCTTAAGAATAAATGTGCTTACTTAGAAGGAACTGTGTGGTGATTTAAAACAGTAGGCACTACACTGGTCATGACACTGGCCTTTTAGGAAGTCTGGTTCACTGGGGATATCGCAATGTAGGCAGGGAACTGTTCATCCTTACAAATCTTTTGGCAGGAGGTAGAGAGATACAGGTCTTTCCTCAAAAGAGGTGATGGATGGGAACCAGAAACCTTTAAGTGGGTGGCCTTGGTGGGCCAGAAAGAATGGAAAATGGTGCAATTACCTTGGAACTGTGACAATAAGGATTTAGGATTTTAACTTTAGGCTCCTATTCTTTAATAGCTGACCCATTGCAACTAGACAAGAAGGCTTTCTGGCTGGATTGCATGGGAAAATAATTCCGTCTAAAGCTAAATCAGACATTAAATTAAAATACTTTTGAAAATTTAGTACTTTATCAAGGGCATCCATCAGAACTCTATCTTTCTGATCATCTAGCAGCTACTTTAGACTCCCCTTGGCTTTGGGGAGTTCCAGTTGGAACTGCAGTATTCAAATTCCACTTTGCTCATTCATAGTTGCCTTGTGTTATCAGCCTACCTTTAGGGCATCTTTTAGTGCATAGTTAAAATGGATTAGGCCATAGAGATTTCAGGCATATTTTTTCCCTGGGACAGAGACACCCAGGAGGTTAACATGAAATGTTATGCAGCTGTCTCAGAACAGTTTTCTCAATTTTACCACTGCAGATAATAAAGCTTTATAATGCATTGACTGTTTCCATTTCATGCTTGCATTAGAGAAACAGCTCGAGGTTGACAGAAAGAAAACTGATAAAGACTTCTTTTTTTATGAATTGCTTTAATGGCTCTGCCATATAGAGCATTTGGGGTCTAATTTAGTTAGTTAATTATAACGTTAATACTATTATTCTATTTGATCAATCAGTTTATATAGTCTGCCATAGTTCAGAGCTTTTGCATTTGTTTTGTTTATTGCTATAATAGTTTGTTTTCTTTTTCTTTTTCTACAGTCCTCACTGAAGTTAACACAATTATACATGGCTATTAGAAAGCAGAACTGGGTCCCAGATATTCACAGTGAACCTTACCATGTAGGATAAGGGAATATGATTTAAACAAATAAGGGCAATGTGTAATATTTTAAATCATTTGGTGAAAATTCCTATTATGAATAGCAGTTTTTTATTGTTTATTTCACACTAATAAGCTCCTGAGGTTAGTAATAGAAACTTGCTTTACAAAAAAAGGCTCTAATTGTGTTTGGACCCTAAACTTGGGCGTTGATACGTTTCCCTGGCCTCTATTTCAAGAGAAATGTGCCTGGGTAAGCTCTGTAGGAACAGACTCAGATTTTGTATGAAGTTATGGAAAACAGTATGACATCATAACCGATGGCTTGAAGTCTGCGATGGCAAACAGACGGGCATTTTATCTTCTAATTGTACAGGGGTTGAGGCTTGAGCCTGCCGTTGCTGTATGTGTGCAGAACTCTCACTGAGGTTTACGGTAGTTATGAATGTGGAGCCAGGTTTAATGTTCAAGTGAGCAAGATTTTAAAAGCGCATACCCAGAACACACTTGAGAAAGTGAAAGAAGTTTTGAGGATTGAAAAATCAACTAAGAAAATATATGTTACAGATTTGAGGACCCCCAGTTTAGCACACTTTCCTTCCTCCTTCACCAAGGTAAATTAAAAACTAACACTTGGCATATATGCTTTGCTGTCACCTGGACAAAGGAGAACCTGCAATCAGTCAGAGCATGTTACCTATATAAAACAAATATATTTCATCATACCATGATTTCACCTGGTCTTTTTCACACATTTTGACCCCAGTCCTGCAAAGGCTTATACCCGTTTAACTTAACACAGTGAGCGATCCCACTGACTTTACTGGGACTACTCAGGGTGCATAAAGTTAATCACTTCTGAAAGTCTTTGTAGGATGGAAGATTTAGAAAAGTGTTACTTCATATCAGAAGTAAGCATTATCTGTATGTGTAATACTGACAGACCCCAGGCATCAGAATCAAACCTGGGCTCTCTGAAGCATCGTGTATGTGTCGCCACTGCATGAGCTACAAGCCACCTGGCTCTAGGTAAGGCTGTAGCAGACTCATCAGTCTCTAGCTGGGCTAGGTGCCACTAGAGGGAGACAGAATGCCACACCAAGCAGGCACGGCTTACATATGCGTTCTAGTATAGTTTTATGTTAGTTTCTTTACCCCCCTAACTTCTAAAGTCTGGCTCTTGATCTTCATTTCAGGAGAGGGAGCATCATTGAAGCAAATAATTTCAATAAACCCTTTTATTTCAGCCATCTCAATTCCTTTAGCTCATTCTGGTATTGTAGTAAGGTGAAAATGGGGAAGCACGAAAGACCAGTTGATACTGACAGGGGTATATCATGTCATATTCATATATCACAGGTATATTTTTTTACCCTTGAGGGGCAAAAAAAATCTGTGGATAGTTCACTACATCTTTTTCACTTATCCAACATTGTAGGGAGATGGGCATGGCCTCCCTCAGATATTGACCAGGAAGGACCACAACTTGGCCCCTTGGATGCAGAACCGGGAAGGCCTCACCCACCCCACTGGAAGTGGAAGGGAGGGACAGAAGGCAGAAGTATAAGAAGCAGGCTCTCCAGCTCCGTTAGGCTGAATTTACCGAGGAAGAAAGATGCATCTCATCTGCTGCTGGAGCTGCCAGCTGACTGAGAGGCTGAGGAGCTACTGGGGCTGCAGATAGCCACCTACCCTAGGGAGACAGAAAACACGTACAGCATGGAGGGTTAAAGCATCTGAAAAAAATAACAAAGATATCAGTAATACTAATTTGGCATGTAAGAGATTTGTTTAGGGTGCCAATATTTCCAGCATCCAGGAAATGTTATCTTAGCAATTCTAATGACATTTATCTTTATCCATGTAGAGCAGAGTTCCTGCTGTTCACTTTAAAGTTTTGTTTTGCATAGTTTTAAATTGACTTCATATCTTTTATTCATTTTAAGTTCACAAAATTTCTCAAAACTGCTTACAATATAAATTCTGGAAAATATCATGTGATATTAAAAGTCAGAATAATATAGATGTATTATAAAGAAACATAAGAGTTTGCTTTGATAGTAGGTGTCACAGTATTTGTATTTTACAAAGTTTATTATTACAGAGAATGCATCTGTGAACCACAATATTCACCCATATCTTAATGTTATCTTTTTCCATTTCATTCTAGCCTAGCACTTGGCATCTGCCTTTGTCAGTCACCCCAATAAGGTTACTTTGCAGTACACAGCCATCCTTCCTGCTGACAGTTGATCATACCAAGCCCTGACCCTTTGCAAAATGGAAAGGTTTGACCTACAGTGTGAATGTAAAGAATGCAGATGTGCCCATAATAAATAGTAGACTTACACTAGCAGCATAAATGATTTTATGGAATACAGAATACCGCACCATACTAGATTTGAATTATTGGTCAGGTATGCATTTCAGTTTTTGCTGCAAGATGCTCTGAACTATTTATTTTTCAAAGCCTTTAACTTATAGTGATTGATAGAAATTTGAGTCCTGTTTAAAAATTTAGTCTGGATCTGATTCCAGACTGATTCCAGACTGATTCCATGCAGTGTTTTTCAGGTACAAAATTTAATATGTAGTATGAACTAAAAATTACTGTTTTATTCAAATCTAACTGTAACAATTTTTGAAGTTGAACTCAGTGGAATAACAGCAATGTGAATATAGTATGAGATCAGAACGAGACCTCATCACTTTAAATTAGCAATATATGTCAATGGTCATCTCTAATTTTTTCTCATGCTAACAGTACATTCTGGTCTCCAACCTGAATCTCTCATTCCTTTTTTTGTCTCTCACTGAAGGAAGTC
Organism: Mesoclemmys tuberculata; assembly: GCA_007922155.1. NCBI lineage: Eukaryota > Metazoa > Chordata > Testudines > Chelidae > Mesoclemmys > Mesoclemmys tuberculata. The sequence goes on along the minus strand of ML675617.1, from coordinate 3,431,926 downwards.
ATCTGACCAATTAGAGCAAAAACAGTGTGAAACAGCCAGTGCTTTGCTTTAATACTATTTCAGAAAATGTTTTGTTTTAGAGGGGGTATTGGCTTTTGCTTCATTACATTATGACCAAACATTTACTATCACAATGTTATTTATATGGAAATGGAATGATGGGTGGCAGGTTTCACTTGGTAACTTGCTCTTTTAACAGGAAGCAGGATCCTCAGCCTTTGTGACTGCCCAACTGGCCTAAAGGGAAGGAACCTGGGCCTTATAAAAGAAGAAACTGTGGCAGAGATAGCAAAAACTGTCAATTATGAGCAAGTTGATTTAGAGATTCCCTATGAGTAAATGGGAGTTTAAAAATCAAATTAAAAATGAGTTAGAGAGGAATGACAGGCAAGAAGGGCAAAAGAAAGGGGAAAAGATTCTGAGAAATATGCCCAAGAGTAAAAAATACTGATATACTCCAAGGTCCTAGAAAAAAAGTGATGTGGCTCTAGTTAGAATTTCAACTGGCAATTGTGGCTTAAATATTTATCTGTTTCTCATAAACAAGCATAAAGATGGATTTTGTGGGATGTGCAAGGTACAGGAAAGAGCTGATCATCTCCTGGGGATGTGCAAGTATAACATAGAAAGTGGATATTTATATGGAAAGCATAGAGGCCTTAAATTATCAGTATTTGCTGAAACATCTAGTAAGAGCATCAGGAAAATGAGGCCTTATCAAAAAAGCAATACTGCAATTCTTTAACAAAACTGGGGAAGATGAAAGATTTTAATTCTTGAATTATCTATGATGTCCTGCGCTTGGCAGTCATAGACTCACCAAGTATGTCTGCTTTACCATAAAATGCAAGAAGGAAAAGAAAAGAAGAAAGCAAAAGAGATGCAGTGAGCAGGTGACTCTTGTAAGAGATCCCCAACTGGAGGAAGGATTTAGACCAGGAAGCCAGAGCTAGGAGGTTGAGCCCTGCTAGGAAGGATGGCTGTGGTAGCTTCTAGAAGATCAGACTGATCTGGCATAAAAGCAGTGCTCTAGTTTGATAGAAGATGCCGGGTTGAGGATGAACTTTTTCTATTTGTGATTATGGAATTTATTTGGAAACTTTGTGAATTGTTTTGAGCTGCTTCTGTTATTAAACCAACCCGAGGCAGGGATGGTGTTAATCACAAGAAAGACTGGGACCCGGTCTACACTTACCTTTGCAATTCAGCGGCAGTCGACGGGAGATACGCAAGTGACGTAAATCACTTGCGTATCTCCCGTCGACTTTGCAGCGTTTCCTCTGCGCGGCGTCCATACTGTGCTGCATTGAAGGGAACAGCGCTTTCTTCGACGCAACGCTACACCACTTGCCGGGGTGGTTTTCCTGCGTCGTTTCCTGGATCGACTGAGCACGTCTACACAGACCGCTCAGTCGATCCAGAGCAATCGATCTGACGGCGGCAAATTTGCCGCCATCAGTGTAGACCCAGCCTGGGTTGTGTTCTTAAGGGGCCCTGAAGAGGGGAAACAGAAGCAGGCTACTGCAGAAGCTACTCCTAGCCATGATGGGATGAATGGGAGGCCCTGTTATAGCAGGTGTAATATGTTTCCATTGCAATTGATTAAATGATGAAAATTGCCTTTTTTTCACACCATAATTGCAATCCCCTAAATGTATTTGTTTACCTATAAATGAATTACTGCCAGATTAAATATTCTGGATTTCACTCCACATTTGGAAATATTGATTTACAGTTTTAATATGGAACATGGACAATAGAGTGAACTATTAAAAGTTCAATTCAGCTTACCCTATTAAGATTTTTTTCCCTTCATTTGCAGGACACCTGTGAAAGTAACTAAAAACAGATTTTTTCAATACACATGTTATCATTGCTCACGGTATTAGAATGCTCCCTCTACACAAACTTTCCATTAACAGAAGTGGATTAAATCCTTCTTTATTGTTTCTAAAATAATTGATTTTTAGCAGATGACAATGAATCTTACACTGAAGGCTTGTCCACATAGCCCTGAAATTTGGATCACAAGGGAGGTGAATTGAAGCTACACTGTAGCTGCCCCATGTGGATACTGCTGGGGTTAACAAAAAGGTACTTAAATTGTATTAATGTAGTTCTCGTCAAAAAGGACTACATTAACATGAATTAGGTACCTTTTAGTTCCTGCCAGCTATGTCCGCACAGAGTAGTTACAGTGCAGTACTTGGGTACATGCTGCAAATCACCCCATATGATTTGAACTGCACTTAGACATAACCATAGAAACAGTGTACCCACTTTGACCTTCACTCTTACCACCACTTTTCTAGTTTAGTCAGTGGGCCACTTTGCAAAGGAAAGCAAGGTGACTCTTGTTTGGTCGCTTGAAGTTTTTTAGCTAAGGTGAGAGGGAGAAAGAGTCTTATACATCTGCAAATATTGAAAGATTCTTGCCTAGGTGATTAACAATATACTCATTTAGCCATTTTGGTTTCTATAATTGGTAGGGGATTGCTCAGCCTTAGCTGATCTGTAGTTCTATAGACATGAAGTGAACCATTTTCTTACCGTCTTCATAAGTGGATTCTATTTTGGGATAAACAGATGTGGGATAGCTTTTTGATTATTGAGGGCCCAAAGGAATCATTAGTTATTAATCATTCAAGGCATATCAGTCCGATATATCCATTACAAGGGCATCTATCTCCTGCCTAAACCCTAGAGTGATCTATGAACCAGGGGAAAGTATATGTTCACCTGCCCAATCCAGCAGATGTGTTCAGAGACTTCCTATTGGATTGGATGCCATTCAGAATCTGGCTGTTAGTCGTGGTGCTGCTGCTGCCACCACCCATCTTATCACTCTTAGCACAAGGGCTGGTGCAGTCACTTCGGATATGGAAGACTCCAATTCAATTTCCTCTCTTTCCCTTGCCCCCAGCAGAGTAGTCCAGTGGTTAGACTCTCCACCTGAGAGAGGGGAGACCCAAGATCTAGTCTCCTCTATCCAATGGTTAATTATTTATCCACTATGGAACTGCTTCAACAGGCTATGAGTGGGGAAGGCTCCACTCAGAACATCCCTGTGATGGGATGGACAAGGCCTGGAGGCTCTCTGCTGGAGGCCAATGACCCTGCTGCACACTGCCCCAGAAATGGCAAGTAGAGAGGGCCTCAAAGCTGCATACAGTGGCTGTGTGGGAAGCAGCAAATCAGAGATGCTGCAGGTAGCAGCCAATCAGGGCCCAGGAGGCTAGTATAAGAAGAGTGGCAGGGCCAGGCTGAGATTAATTTCTTGTTAGAGCTAGAGGAGTGTACTGTAGAGGGTATGCCTGACTAGTTGAGGGAGCGACAGGACAGGACAGGACAGGACAGTTCAGTTCAGTTCAGTTCAGGCAGAAGCCAGGGAAAGCAAGAAGGAGGTCTGGGCTGGTTGGGACTCCATCAAGACCAGGCCTTGAGGTAAAGGTGATGATGATATGGGAAGTTGCCCAGGAAATCAGAGCAGTGATGCAGTTTAATTAAAGGAATGTGGTGGATAGCTGCTATCTTTAGGGTCTCTGGGCTGGGACCTAGAGAAGAGGGTGGACTTGGGTCCCCACCACCAGCCACTGACAAAGTGGCCTGGACATTGAATGGTATATATCCTTGGAAGGGGAACAGAACTGTTTAGTGGCCGAGCTAAAGAGCTGGGGCCAGATAGACCCAGAAAGGTGAAGAGTCTCCTGGGGATAGGGCCCTGAGAAATGCTGCCCAACACCAGGGCTAGGAATGCTTGAAGAGCAGAGACAATTTGAGAGAGACCAGAAGGGCCTGAGAGACTGTTCAAAACCAGGGTATAGGGTTAGGCCCTCTATTGGATTTATATCCCAGAAGGGGTCTGATTTTTATTACACATACTGACTATGTGTGACTTGGCTGGAGGGCTGAGTCACAGAAGATCCATCACAATTTGGGGGAGAGAGTGCAGGCACATGTATGAAGACCAGGGGGTGATCATGAGTGGTGTGTGAGACCCCATTTATAGCTAAAGGTTAGACAGCTGTCTTGAGAGGTGGAAGAGTTTCCTTGAAATAACTTTTCCCCTTCAGGAAAAGGGGGACTCAACCTGGGCCTTCCACATCCCACTGGGCTAAAAGTTATAAAGCAGATGGTGTCACTACCTCCTCCTCCACTGGCCATTTTGTGTGGATCAAGGTATGCATCTTCCTCATTTCTGCAAGAAATCCCTTAGACAGTTTCCCATTTGTGTGTTGCAAAACAATGATAGGCCTAAATCCAGGCTGCAGAGAGGGGCTCCAAGAGGGGCAGGGCTTAGGACATACCTCTCTGGCTGCCATCTCCCATTGACTATTTTAGGTCATTTCCCCCACACTCCTCCCCAGCGTGTTGGTTTCTGTGGATTGCTTTCTAAGTCACCTATTTCTCCCCATGTATTGTATAGGGAGTTTATGTGCCTAACTCGGAATCTAAAAGTTAGGTGCTATGATTCTAAATGTTGCAAGACCTAAGTCACTTTGTGGATCCAGGCCCTCCTATTTCTACAGTCAAGAAGTGATTTAATAAATGAACAATGGAACAAAGAAAATATCAGATCTCTATCTTTATTTTTCTAGTTGGATATTTTCCCACTTTACTGGGCAATTGTTAATGTTATTAAATGTGGAACATGCACATTAATATGATGTCAACATCCGCATAGGACTCACGTTGCCTCTCATTTTTTATGAGAGAATCACAGCTGAGGCACAAAAACTAACTATTCTTTAAGTGGTTTGAAACTATTGAGAGGTTTGAAATATACTGCACTGGAAGAGATCTGAAACCTCATGCTCCAGGACATAAACCAGCTACTAACTAATGAGGGTTAGGAAGCAGCATTCCCTCTGGCAGGTTATTTCACTACTGATCAGAGCAGGGTCTTGCACCATGCTCTGAAGTAGCTCACACTGGCCACTGTTGGACACAGGATATTGGACTGGCTGGACCAATGGTCTGGCTCAGTATTGCAATCCTTCCATTCCTAATAACACAACATTATTAAACATTAGTGAGACAACACCTACTCTTAAAATTAAGTGGCTGTCCTACTTTTCTCTCCTCTTAAAAACTCCAGCCTGATTTTTAGCAGCAACAGGCTGTTAGAGATTAAAACAGTCTGAAAACCAAGACTGCAGTCTTTAATTTAAGAAGTTATACTAAGGGCTACATTTGTGCCAGGGCTTGCCAGGCCTCAGACAGTTAGGCTTAGCAGTTTGTATCCCCAGCACCTCTTTCATTACAAATTAGGCATGAGCTATACTGAAATGGTTTTTCTCATTGTAACTGAGACAGTGACCACTAAAACAGGTTGCAATTGAAATAGGGAAGAAGAGCTATCCTGTGTTTCATATAATGCAATTGTAAAGTGCAATGCATCATGAAACAGCAGGGTTAGAAAGAGTGGAGTTTCCCAGCTTTCAATGACTGTTTAGCATTACTCTCATCCCTGCAGGTAGTCACAGTGGTCCATGCCTTAAATGTTCTGCAATTCTAATCCTGTGGACAAAACACAAATACAGGCATCTGCAAGATGGACGCTAGAGCACATGAAGAAGTAGGGTTTCATAGCTGTCTAATAGAAATGTATTTAATACAGAAGCATTCATTTGCATTATGGAGCTATTAGAGCAGCACTATTGACACTTTTGTATATTGCCATGGCAACTTATTTTCATTATTCATATTGGAACTTATCTCTCAACAAGTTTGTCAAGTATGGATGCTGTGATGAAAATGTCAATGAAATTGTACTTTACAATGCCAAGTAGGCAGCCTTTTAATATGAGTGAAGTTCGCTGTTACTAATTGCAACCTTAATAAAACATGATTATGTACTGGTGGATTGAAATTTGCTTGTAATTGCTGGGGATGAAAAATGCCCTGATACAATTGTACATCTCTTGCCCAAGCAAGAGCAAAGTAAATTAAAACAAATTCTGCATGATTATGGTTATTTTAAATCGCCTAATTCAATAGGGTGATTAGATTGGCCTTTGGCATGTTTTAGAAATGTTCTGTTCAATTAGATCAGCCCAGTGATGCATGTTTAAGCAATATGGAATCTAGAGCCTTGGTTCGACTAATATATATTAGTGACCGGTCTCTTTATACTACAGCACATCAAAAGGTGTATATAGAACTAACTACAGGAAAAAATAAGCCCAGAAACTGAAGCCATTTAATTAGAAGCTATTTGTGCATGATCTCAAGAAGGAGTGATCATCTCAAGCAGCAGTAACTAAAGCAGCATGGATGATGGGAAGATGTCTTAATTAAATCCTATAATAAAGAAAGGGTTGAGATGAAGAAAAGCAGAACCCATCATTTTGGAACTTGATGGAGCCTAGAATTCAGAACTTCGAAGAGAAGTTCTTGGCAGGAAGTGGTATACTGCGGTAGTGAGCTTTAGGATCCTGTGTGGCGGTACATAGCTATTCTACTGACTCCACAGGCAGCCATTCCTTGAAGCTACAATTGCTCTAGCTGTGGAAGACAGCGAGGTGAATGTCTGTCTGAGAAAGAACTGTATTTAAAGGAAGGGTTAGGAAGACTTGTGGCAAAAGCCAGCTCAAGAAGAGGTAAGAGATGGTTTGGGTTGTGTTATCTGCACGTACAGTTCTACCTCTAGAACAGGATATTTTGTGATACCTGAGGCAGTGGGATAAAGGTAAACCTCCCTAGTAAAGGGAGGTTCTTTTGCAATTCACATCACCTGTCTATTACAGATTTCCTGCTCATATATGGCAATATACATTGAGTTTTCAGTGAGCTTAAGCCTAACTAAATGGTACTTGTTGTCAAACTTATCTGGGCAAATTTTGTTCCTAAAATCTGAATCTGCAGTAATTGAATCTGCAGTAACTGTAAATCAGACTAGATTAAGGGTCTAATACAAGGTCCTTTGAAGTCAACAAACTCCTCAGCAGCCATGATCTCTTCACTCCAGTTTTATGTACTATGTCCCCATTAAATACTGAGTCCAATTTTTAAAAAAATTTCTTGATGCTCAAAGCCTTCCATGGGACTGGATCCTAGAAACATATTGCAGCCATGACTTCCTATAACAGCTAAATTCAACTGGGACAAAGGAGTAGTCAAGCTTACAGAAGTACTAAGGCTCTACTTAGTAATTCACTCCTACAGGAGATAGGTGATAACTCTCAGAACTAAATGCAAAACATATATCTTTAATTTAGCTTACCCTCAAAAGTTTCTCTCACAATACCACTAATAACAAAACACTCCACTCAGACTAAATCTCTTGCAGGCAGGGAAGGAAAAAAGAGTTTTTTCTTATATTTTAATTAATGAGAGGTGTTCCTATGCCATGAGAGGGAACATATACATAGCTAGATGTGATTGTCAATAAAGTAGTTAATTATGTTGATGATGACTTTGATTGTTAATTATGGTAACTTCAATAACACCTTAAGATGGATTGGTTCCATTTGGTTCAGAGTTTGCAAATCATCTTGCAAGTGTAAAGCTAGAGATTTGGGTCTCATTTTCAAAGGAGTCAGACACCTAACTCTCATACTCTTTTAAAAAGGAAAGCTTAGATGACAACAGTCTCCAGAAAATACTATGGCTCCCAAGTGTGCTGGGTGCCTATGTCCAGTTTTAGGTTTCACTGAGATTTACAAAATTCCCATTGAATGCTGTAGGTGACCAGTATGTTTAGGTGCTTGTTTCTGCCTCTGGGTATAAACGGTGCTGCCTCTTTCTAGGTGTCGAAATGCCTATCTCAGACCTAAGCCACAGAGCAATCCACAAACTGAAGGAAGATAGGTGTTCTCTCACCTGTCCCATGAGCATGACTTGTGTGGCCAGTGGCTGCTTACTGAATCAGGCCCCATTAAAAATCCAGCCAGAGGGGATGGTGCCTATCTTATGATGTTTAATGTAGTGGTTAGAGCATTCAGCTGAGAGGCAGGAAACCTGGGTTTAATTCCCCCCCAAAGAAAGAACTTGAACAGAGATCTCCCACCTCTCTGAGTACTCTAAGTTCAAGGCTAAAAGTTATAAGATGGAGTGAGGCAGGCAGCAACTCATTCCTGCATATGCAAACCTCTTGCCCTCTGCTTAAGAGCCTAAGCTGCTTTATTCCAGGAGACAGGTTCCCATTTTGAATAGCTAAGCAGAGAAAGGCCTATAAAGTTTGAGCTCCAGGGAGGTGTCTATCTTCTAGAAAAGGGGGTGAGGCTTAGGACACATCCTTCGCACCAGCATCTCCTAGTAGCTAGTTTAGGTGGCTCCATACCATGCTGGCTTTTTGTGGACCGTATTCTTAGGTGACAGTCTCTTTCCTTTGGTTGCATAGGGATACTGGTGCCTAAACTTCAGGCTTTGTTCCTATGATTCTTTTAAAGGTGCCTGAGTATTGCAATGCCTTAATCCCTTTGTGGATGCTGGCCTGTCTCATCAGGGCACTACCAAACAGCTCCTATTTACACAATTGCTTTCCTAAGAAGTGGAAAGGGAAACATGGAATGTGACTCACATTTTATTTAATTCAGTTGGTTTCATTCAATAATATCCCCTGAAAAAAGAAAATAAGATGGATTCATATTTATGGCAGCACCGCCAACAAATAGAACTGTTAATTTATTTTTCTAGAAAATAGCTTTTCTCAAGGAAAATATGTGACTCTCATTAGACCTGATGAGAAACTGACCAAGAAATACAAATAACCAGGGTCTTCTCAGTAAGCGTTGCAGTGGGTGAAAAAATCAATAGTTTATGTCCAACATTCAGGGTGTCATAAAAAACACATGCAAGAGATAAGGTCAGCAGCAATAAATGCAAATTGATGTCATGCTGGAAATAACTTTATATCAACCACTAATTGGGTTGCTTTTTCACCACTCAATAGCTGACAACTTTTAGATCCACATGAATGTGGTTAAAAATCTGGTATCTAAATCTATCCAAGACATTTTGATAGGTACCGTATGAATAGAATCCAAAAAGTACTTCTAATATATTGCCATATGGGCTCCACAGGACTTGAAACTGTTAATTATAGCTTATGAGAAACTATTCCAATACAGAAAATATTTAGAGTTATATTTCAAACCCCACAAAGTTTAGAGGTGGTCAGAACTGGGATTCTGAGTAAGAAACAGTTCTAGGTTTTGCATCACCATTTATGAAGAATTTTATACTTTTCTTCTTCAACCAAGCTGTTTTGAAACATAGTTAATATCCCTTATCTTGTCAGGGCTCTTTAAATAAAAGCAAAGACCAGAATTGCAAGATGAACAATGTAAATCAAAATAGCTCTCAGTCCAAAAGAAAGGAAAATTCCTACAGCCAGTGTACACTCTGAAAACTCCACATCAGCTGAAGACAATTAACTGCTTTTCCAGGTTCTAAATAAATAGCTTTGTGCAGGCATGTTTTTCTTCCATGCACTGTGTCTCACTGTGGCCCTCTAGGGCCAATATAAAACTATTCTTTTAATGTAGGCCTAGTAAACTGTACGACTTGATCTACACTTAAACGTATACTGACATAGCTATGTCAATCAAGGATGTGAAGAAAACCAACCCCTGACTGACATATTATGCCACCAAAACCCCAGTATATAAACAAGTATGACAGAAGACTGTTTCTGTCGAGTAGATAATGTCAAGAAGGTGGTGTTCCTACACCAGCAGAAAAACTTCTGTTAGCTCTGTAGTATAGACGCAGCATATGGCATAGGTATGGCAACATGAGCTCAGTATATAGACAGCCGATTAATTACTGTGGTGGTATGTGCCACTCAGTGCTGCTTACCTTGATAGTATTCAGAACCCATGGAAAGGAATCTGGAAGACTCCTCTGCAAGGAAAAAACCAGACGATGCAGGAGCTGGTGCTGGCAATTCACAATCTTCTATGTGACTTAGTACAGACCCCATGCCATATGTCTTTGGGGGCACAGGACTTGTGCTGTCCTTCAGCTAATGCATTAAACCTAAATCTGCACAAGCAGCAGCAATAATAATTTCTATTAAGGACTTCACGATGGAGGGTATATATGTAAGGTGATATAACCACCATGTACTAGGATGAAGAGGCTTCATATAACTGAATGTAATTTTGTTGCTTCTATAATTTGCATTTGTTTGACCTCCTCCTAAAAGCAAGTTCATTTGGGGGAAAAAAAGTCATCTATAGTTGTGTGTGTTATAATTTTTTTCCTGATTTCTCCTGGGGCACCTGTTTGTTATTTGTCATATATTGCTAAGGTCTTGGCTCCACTGGCTCAATCTATCCCTAAATGATCAGGGATGCAGAAAACTAAATCTGTCAATTGAAGATAGCATTAATCAGTTATGTATTGGTAATTACTATAAAGCCTTAGTTAATTGAGTTTCTTTGTCACCTAAAATAATTCTAAATCTGATGGATTTAGAGCATAATCACGCAGTCCTGGCATGCCCCAGACTCCCAACAGAAATATTCTTCGATCAGAGCTCTGAGTATGCAAAAATCGTAGGAGTGGTTTCACTGTTTGAGATGGGTTATAAATAACAGAGGTGAAATCTGGTTCCACTAACATTAAAGGGAGTTTTGTCATTGACTTAAATGGAACCAGGATTTAACTCCAGAAGTACATTTGTAGGATACCAGTGCCTAAATTAATAAGACTGTTTTAAGGCACTAGTACTTTTTTGTTTATTTTATATTAATTTATTAATTAATTATATTAATAATGTCCATTAGGTGGGGCGACTGAATCCCAGACATCATCTAATTCTGTATGAATAGTTGCAGAATGAACTTTTGTCTTGGCTGATGTTTTTTAGTTAAGTGCTTGCATGCTGATCAGAGATGTGTTTTTTAACTACAAATTAGCTTTCAGGGTATAAGTGTATCTGCATACATAACAGCAAATATGACCCTCATTTAAAATACACAGTAAATGAGCTGGTCTCTTAATGCAAAAATACTTCATCCTGACACTCAGTTATTTTAGGGCCATTATAATTACCTACTACATAGCATGGTGCACGCAGCATTATTCTGAGACAAATTTTTACGGGCAAGGTATAGTATAGCTCTGTAGTTCATCTTAGATTGGTGACATTAGTTGACCAAAAGAAAGTTAAGACTAATCCTAGTTTTTAACCAAGAAGTTATAGCTTCACCCTCATACAAAAGGAATTACATAATAGCAATTGTTTATTTTATTTTTTAAAGCCACATGCTTCTAGTACTGTGTCCTGAAAATCTAGAATACCAGTTTGTAGTGAAGGTTTGTGAATTGCATGTTGATTAGGATTGAGAAGGAATGATGCAACAAGATTTTTAAAATGGATACAAATACTAGGGGAAAAGTTTCAGGGGATTAAGTGGGGCTTTTGCTTGAAAGTCCCATTCCCTCCCCTCCCCCTTTTGACTTTAATGAAAATGTAAGTTTATACATCCTAACAACACTGGATATTTATATTTTAATCCTTACTATTTAAAATTAAGAATAGAATAAAATAAATTGCTTTGTTACATACAATGCTGAGAAATCAAAATCAAAACTGTTGGATAGAATGACAAATGATAATTTAATGTTAAAAAGAACAGAAGTTATTGATGTCTATTTCTGGGCACTATGTTTTATTTAAAATATGTCCATTCACTGAGGATTTGTACACCTGCTGTATTAAATTATCATGGGAATTTACATGAGGAAAATTCTAGAAAATAAACCTTTTTGATATTTCTTTTTTCATTTCTCCACTTTCCAAAATTTACTATAAGCAGTGGGCCAGATTCAGGCCAGTAAAGCTTTTCCACTTATAGTATTATTTTTATCTTTTTCACTGTAATGGAACTTGAATATTATGGCTCATTACCAGAGCTGGGTGAAATTTTGTCAGCAAATAGTAAATTGCCAGAAATGCATTTGGGAGGACCCCAAAACTATTCATGAATTTGGGTAGAATTTCACCAATAGCTTCTCCTGGCGGCGGAGGGGAGGTGGGGGGGGAAACGACGACGGACAGACGATGGGACATTTTGGAAATGTCCGTGTTTGATTTGGAGATATTTAAAAAACATCTTTTTCAACATTTCATTTGGAATTGGTATTTTTATATGTCCCAATCGAATTGACCCAAACAATTGTTTTTGCTGTTTTTCTCAACAAAACCAAAAATAAATAAATAAAATAAAATCAGTTCCGGATTTAAATGAACCAAGGTTTTTTTTTTCAGATTTGTTTTGGTTCAGAGGCAAATTGAAGCATCAGTTCTCACCACCCCTCTTACTAGAAAAGTAAGCACAGACAAATAAAATTACAAAATAGCCAGGATTCAACACAGATGGTTAGGTATTAGAGAGAAAATGAATCTTGCAGTTACAAGTTTAGACCCTTAGCTTTGATGTGCTTCCACTCTCTAACCCTATCATTTCCCCCACACCTATGGAGCTATTGAAGGGTAATGTTACATCAGCTGAGGACTCCCATCCTCAGTTGTTTGTTTGAGGAAGCTTTAAGTCCTATTTGTGCCTGTGTACAGTAGTCGCTGTTGGTTGTTAGTGGTATTAACCACTAGAGACCCTAACAGAGATCAGGGACCTATTTTGTTAATAAGGGACAATTTGTGCTCCAAGGACATACAGTCCAAGTAGACAACACAAACAAAGGGTTTGTGAACTCTGTTCACAAAACAATCACTTGAATATCTAACTTATCAGTCCTCATCCTCAAAGGCAACCTGCACAACCCTTTCAAAAGACAAGTCTGGGAGCTTAAATTCATAATTTTGCTAGATACTAAAAATCACAATGTGAATCAAGACACTGGGTTACAGATTGTTGTAATAAACCATAAATCCACTGACCTCCCCTTTTTGTCCAATAACTACAGGGTGTTAATGGGCCACTTCACCTTGAATGGTCCTTCAGAAAATGTGCTAATTGTTTATGCTAAACTATCTGTTTGACCTTGTATTTAGCTGTGACATTCTTGGTACCTTTCCCAGACCTGAGGAAGAGCTCTGTGTAGCTTGAAAGCTTGTCTCTTTCACCAACACAAGTTGGTCCAATAAAGGATGGACTGCCCACCATTGTCTCCCTAGAAAACTATAAAGTCATAATTAACTATATATATTTGAAAGACTTGAGATTCAGATTTGTTTTTACAAGCAGCTTATTGCTGTCTTCTCCTTAGAGCTCCAAAATAGAACCCTTATTTATGTGTACTCCAGTAGCACCTAGAAGTCCCATTTGTGTTGTGCACTGTAAACACACAGAACAAAAAGGTAGTCCCTGCTCCAAAACTATACTTAAAAGTTAGTTAATGCTGCTCTTTCCTTAAAATCCTGGGAATAGTTCCTATGACTCTGAGGCATTCTTGCAGACATAGCTGACTATATTTCCAGTCTCCAAGTATCACAGATATAGTCAAGATCCCCCTGTCAGATACTGACCATACTGCTGCAAGTCAATCCAAACTAGTGCTAGGTGAATAAGGTTTTTTAGTTGCTGGCAATTCCAGAATGAACAACAAAGAATTGCTAACGTAGTTCCTATTTTTAAGAAAGGGAATAAAAGTGATCTGGGTAATTATAGGCCTGTTAGCTTGACGTCTGTCGTGTGTAAGGTCTTGGAAAAAATTTTAAGGAAGAAAGTAGTTAAGGACATTGAGGTCAATGGTAATTGGGACAAATTGCAGCATGGATTTACTAAAGGTAGATCGTGCCAAACCAACCTGATCTCCTTCTTTGAGAAGGTGACGGATTACTTAGACAGAGGCAATGCGGTAGATCTAATTTACCTCAATTTCAGTAAGGCGTTTGACACGGTTCCGCATGGGGAACTGTTAGTTAAATTGGAAAAGATGGGGATGAATGTGAAAATTGTAAGGTGGATAAGGAACTGGTTAAAGGGGAGATTACAGCGGGTCGTGCTGAAAGGTGAACTGTCAGGCTGGAAGGAGGTTACTAGCGGAGTCCCACAAGGATCGGTTTTTGGACCGACCTTATTTAACCTTTTTATAACTGACCTTGGCACAAAGAGCGGGAATGTGTTAATAAAATTTGCGGACGACACGAAGCTGGGAGGTATTGCTAACACGGAGAAGGACCGGGATACTATTCAGGAAGATTTGGACCACCTTGTACACTGGAGTAATAGTAATAGGATGAAATATAATAGTGAAAAGTGCAAGGTCATGCACTTAGGGATTAATAATAAGAATTTTAGATATACGTTGGGGACGCATCAGTTGGAAACGTCGGAGGAGGAGAAGGACCTTGGGGTATTGGTTGATTGCAGGATGACTATGAGCCGCCAATGTGATATGGCTGTTAAAAAAGCAAATGCAGTTTTAGGATGCATCAGGCGAGGTATTTCCAGCAAGGAAAAGGAGGTGTTAGTGCCGTTATATACGGCGCTGTGAGACCCCACCTGGAATATTGTGTGCAGTTCTGGTGTCCCATGTTTAAGAAGGATGAATTCAAACTGGAACAGGTTCAGAGAAGGGCTACTAGGATGATTCGAGGAATGGAAAATCTGCCTTATGAAAGGAGACTCAAAGAGCTTGGCCTGTTTAGCCTGGCCAAAAGAAGGCTCCGGGGGGATATGCTTGCTCTATATAAATATATCAGGGGGATTAACGTTAGGGAGGGAGAGGAATTATTTAAGTTTAGTACTAATATAGGCACGAGGACGAATGGGTACAAACTGGATATTAGGAAATTTAGACTTGAAATTAGACAAAGGTTTCTAACCATTAGGGGAGTGAAATTCTGGAACAGCCTTCCGAGGGAAGTAGTGGGCGCAAATGACTTATCTGGCTTTAAGACTAAGCTTGATAAGTATATGGAGGGGATGTTATGATGGGATAGTTTAATTTGAGCAATTGATTTGGATTATCGGCAGATAAGGCTGCTCAATGGTCTGTGGGAATGTTGGATGGGATGGGAACTGAGTTACTGCAGAGAATTCCTTTTTGGGTGTTGGCTGGTGAGTCTTGCCCACATGCTGATCGCCATATTTGGGGTCAGGAAGGAATTTTTCTCCGGGGCGGATTGGCAGAGGCCCCAGAGGTTTTTCGCCTTCCTCTGCAGCGTGGGGCATGGGTCGCTTGCTGATGGATTCCCTGCAGCTTGAGGTCTTCAAATCTCACTTTTGAGGATCTCAATAACTCAGTCATGGGTTCGGGGTTGTTATAAATGTGTATGGGTAGGGTTTTGTGGCCTGCCTTGTGCAGGAGGTCAGACTAGATGATCATATTGGTCCCTTCTGACCTATGAGTCTATGAGTCTATAAAGTCTTGGTTACAATTAAACTTTTTATTCTGACAAAATGAAACATGATTTTGACCGTTTTTGAATGTTGGTGACTGTTTTAATTAAATTAAAGAAATCTTTGAAATAAAGGCACTTTGAACCAAAAAAGTTGAAACATTTTGAATGTTATACTTTTTTAGTTTTTTTTTTTTAACCTAACAATTCAACACAAATTTGCCAAATGTTTATTATCACATCCACATGTTTTTCCAAAGAAAACTTAGTGTGAAAAAATTTCTCCTGGTTCTGATCCAAATGCTGAATCCCTTGGGCTCTTTGCTTGCTGACGTTGGGCAGAGTTTCAGTACTGGCCTTGTCTTTGGGCCTCCAAGCACTCACTCCAGGTACTGATCTCATGTCTGATGAGCCTTTTGGTAGTGTGTGCTACTCTTCATCATAGCTGGTCTGGCAGATTCATGCTTCCACAATATCAGCAAATGATAGATTCTACATCCACGCAGAGCCATTCCATGGCACAAGAACTTCATTAAAATCAGAATTAATAAACTGTACATACAGATTCCCTGAAGTGTCTCATCACATAGTGGAGATGTCTAGACTACTATATTCAGAAGAGATGAGTTGGACAATTAATGTTTTCCTGTTGGAGTTTCCTAACTGTGTCAAGGTGCAACTAGGATGATTTGACTCTTCAAATGTTTCCGTATATGCTGTTGAATCCAGGGGCTTTTAATAATTCATAAAGGCTACTTTCCTAGGAAGTCCGTATTCTTGTTTTCCTATTGTGGATTGATCTGTACAGGAGAATGCATTCCTGAATACTGCTTGCTGTCTTGGGTGATTGGTGTAAATTGCCATAAGGAATTTTATAAAATGTCCCTAAATAACGTATCCTGTTTCAGGTAACAACAGAATAAATGTAGGTAAGAAGAAAAGGGTTTTAAACTGTCCATACAAAGCGCGTTGCTACTTTTTATAACACACTAAATGAAAGTCAGTTTTTAATATTTTTCTTCTGTAGTATGACAACTACAACATGGCAGCCCCACCCTAGTTGAAGCTACAAAATAAATTCTTTTGAAGCCCTCTGTCTGGAGATAATCACTTCAACTTCAGGCTGAAATTTCCTAGTCTTGGTCTATCTTCGGAGAGGTGATATCTTTTAGTTTGAGTTCTGATAGAGTGAAATTTTTTTCCACTTCATAAAATAAATAAGTGATTGTAACATTTCTAAGTGGCTGTATCTCAAATAGTTGAACACTGAAAACTTAAAATATGGCATGTGAGTAATAGATTCACTTAACTCTATTATTTAGCAATCCATTTTATTTAAGTTTTCAGCTTTGAAAATGTGCCTCCATGCACATCGAACATTCTTGCACCTTTTTAATATCATATAATTCACTAGTTGTGAATCAGGTTCTCTGTCTGTATGTGAGCTAGGACACCTTTTCTAGACTTTCTAAGCTTAAACCTTAATAACTTTGAATTACACCCCATTGCTTTTCACATGGGATGGGAACAATCTGATCCCAGGATGGGTCTTGAGAGCAGTTGATACATGGTATGAAGGAAAAATGATGGCTGAATAAAATTCTTTGCTGGGGTAGGGTGTGGTGGAAGGGTTGAGGGAGAAATAGAGGAATGGTGCTTTTTGGAAAGAGGAGAAACTGCAATGCAGTACTAAATAAAAATCCTTTTTTTCTGTGGCCTAAGATTAGTGTATATAAACCCATTCATATACACTTTTAGGATTAATGAAACTTAATACTTGAGAGGTTAAAGGATTGGTTGGGACCATGGACAAGAGTTGCAAAAATGTCTCTGCGTTTCTTCTTGTATATAATATAAAATGCTTGCCCTTGTGCCAAAATTGTAAGGTGCTTTGTTGGGTAGGCAAACACCTTCCAAAAAATCAAATATGAAATCATAAAAATGATTTACCCTGTGAAGTAGTATAAATGCTGTATGATTTGAAGTGACTGCTGATCTCCAGTGTCTGAGAGATGAGTGAATTATGCTTACGTAATCTAGATAAAATTAATAACAAAGTGGAAAGTTAGAGGTAATGAATGAACATGCAAAGGGGAGAAGGTGAAGGGCAAGCAGCAGAACTGGTGTAATTAGGTTAGAGACTCTAATCATTCACTTAAAAAGCATGATGAAAGGTTTTACCCAGAGGAAAAGTGACATCAGCAAGTTAGAGTGAAATATTAAGGATTATAAATAGAGACAGAAATGTCCAAATAGCCACAGCTCGCAGGAGTAGAAGAGACCCACAACTGGTGCTGCAAGTGAATTGGTGACAAAGGAATTGCAAAAAGTAACAGGAAAGGTTCAGATATACTGCACTTGTGCAGCCCACATGGAGCTCACTTGCACTTAATCAGGCAAGAAGAAAATAAACTATACGTGGACACATTAGGCCTCTTAAAGAGTGTTACAAGAGTTCAGGATGGGGAGGACTGGTATGCAGAATGAGCCACATAAAGACTGTAACCAGGGGCGCCATTTCAGATCTTGGTAGGGTGGGGCAAATTTAACCATGATTCCAGGGACTACTTAGACACCTGAAAACTCTAGGTTTTTTTGCAAGTAGTAAATTAGAAATGTAGCTGATAGGAACACTGTACCTAATTCCTATATGAAGAAAAAGTAAACCCCAATGAAGCCATATTTTAAATGTATTTGTAAATTTAGAATCATTGGGAGATAATACAGTAAAAAATTCCCAGTCTCAGATATAACTAGGCAGATAATAATGACAACACTGATTTAGGCCACTACAAATGAAAGAATTTTAAAAAGTTTTAATGTAGTTGGTATGTGCTTTACTTTCTGCATGTCTCTTAGTGTAGACAATGGGTAAAACCATCAGTTCTTCTACTTGTACTTCATTTCACTTTCAGTGTTCTAGTAAGTGCTCCAATGTTCGGGTTGCAAACACTGCACAGGAATCTTGGCCCAAGAACTATTTCCAGTCAGATATGTAGTCAGGTAAAAATAGATATCAGTTAAAAAGGTTTTGGAATCTTTTTTGTAGCCTATGGTTTTATAACTTAAAAAAAGTCATAGGTGCTGGAACTAAGAGTGCAGCATCCTTTGGCTTGAAGTGGTTTCCATTATATACAGGGCCAGCACAATGGCGGCATGATCTCTAGATTATTCTTGGGCATGATGTTTTTGGAGATCTTTTCAGCATGAAAGAAATTTTCAAATTATGAGTTGTAACTTGATCATCTTTCACCACTAATATTAATGAGCTGACGCTAAACTGCGGGGTTAAGATGAACATTTAAAAGTTTGTCAAGGGGGAAACAGTAGTAGAGAGAAGTATGTGCATTAATTAATAAATGAAGGAGGGGGTGAAATTAATGATGACTCAAAATATGTGAGATACCCAACTTTAAAAATATCTCTTAAAAAATCACTATCTAGAGTGTAATTAAATGATGGATGTTAGCAGAATGGATCTATAATGAACAAATTTTGGCAGTCAAATCTTACAAATTTTTCATATAGGCTTGGGTTTATGTGCATTGAAGGTTTTATACAAATAATTACGATAAATGAAAAGGATTAAGTTGGAAGGAGGTTTCTAGTGTGTAACTGTAAGGATTTCAAAGAGTTAACATCAAACTTCAGTGAAATTCACTGAGTTACTCAAATGTATGAGACTCTGGCCCCCTCAGAAATGTTAGAGAGTAAACACAAGACAAGAGGATCTAAGATTAATTACCAGGACAAGAAGGACGTATAGCACAAGAAGGACATACAGGACAACTAATTACTTACCAGGAAAAGAAGGACATACAGCACATCACACACAGCTTCAATGGCTGCTTGAGAGCAGTGGTAGCTTGTTTCTGCACGTACAAAGGGCCAGCCACTCCTCAGAAGGTATTCTGGGAGAAAAGTCCTAGAAAAGTGAGATCCTGGGGAGATTTGGTAAGATCAAAGCATTCACAGCTTTGTATGGAACAGCCTATATGGACCCATCCAGTAACCTGGCCCAACCAAAGCCCATTATAGGAAAAAGAAAAATTCTCTCAATGGGATTAAATGGCAGAATAAATGGCCACCCTGGGGTACTGCTATTCCTGACAAATTAGAGCGTTGGAAAAATGGGGACGTTTAAGTGTAATTTACACAATATTTGTGGTGTGGCAGCATTTACTTATTTCTTCTCGGCAGGGAAAGATTCCAGGTGGTCGTTCTTCAGGGCTGCTCTTGCAGCCTGAAACTTCCAAAGCTGAGCTGTCTGTGAGGAGAATTATCACCTCAGTGTGCCTGGGCTGCTGCTCTTCTCTATTGGTGTCACATGCTCAAGGAGCTTGCGCCTGCCTTTTTAATATGCCACTGTGAAGCTGGGGGCAGATCATGGTGAAATCTACAACATCTTCGGGCAAAGCACAGAACCTGCTGGGTTTGCTTTGCTTCTGCCAGCTGAGCCTATTTGTTTTTTCAAGACTGAAAAGTGCTGTGAGGCTCCCAGCCCTGTTGTTGGCTCTGCCACACGCTGCATTCCTGTTGGCTAAGCAAAGGCTAGGCCAGTAAAGGGAGAGGGGGGAAGAGAAGTGAGTAAAGTAATTGCCCTTGCTCCAAGTCCTGGCTGGTGAGGGAAGGGACCCGTTGGCGGGGGAGTGTCTCCCAGCTGTTGTTATGAAAAATCAGAACAGGGGCAAAGGCCGTACCTAAATGGCGCCCCTCAATGTAACCACCCAAATAATGAGAACAATTGATTTAATCTACTTTAACAAAATGGGAATGACTAATTTGGGATAAGGGCATTAAGGAGTGTCTCTAAATAAATTTTCTATGATAGGGTTTACTAACCTCCTGAAAAGCAAGGGAAAGGCTGGAGCAGCTTGAAAAGCTCTGACCTTCAGGCACTACCAAGCATGCTCCTGGGGAAAGAAAGGAGCAGTATAAAGAGAGCTCCAGCAGCTTAGGCAAATGGAGCTGTTTTGGGGAGGACTGCTGATCTGCAAGAGTTGGAGAAGGAGCCTTTACTGAGGAGGTCTGGCCATGAGTCATTCACATGCACTCCCCTTTTAGACGCCACCAGAGAGGTATAGAGAACCATCTGCAGGGGCTCCAGAGAGTTGCCCACATCTGCCCTGAGTTGCTGGGGTTTGAAGCAAAGAACTATAACTAAACAGCAGCCATGGCCAAACGGAGTCATTGGGTGGGGTAGGAAGTGGCCCAAAGAAAGGTGAACAGGAGGTGGACCAAGTGTAGGCCGTCCCATTTTATAATTCTTTTAGGAGAATGGACTTAAGACCTGGTGGAGTGGCAGAACTGGGTCCTCCTACCCACTCCATATTTGCCTATGTCTAGCCTGGATGGGCAGGACAAAGGGGTTATTGACAAGGAAGCTGATGTAGGTGACATGCTCAGGACATGTTGAACTAAAAGACTGGAGCAGCAGGTCCTGATCTCTAGGCCTTCTGACCAAACAATCAGTCATGCTACATATGCACGCTACATACATTGGTATGGTATATGCAATGTAGCTTTGCTCTGAAATAGTGAGAAACTATATCATCAGCTAGGAAAGAGGCTGCACATCCATTGCATGAATCCATTGGCCCCCGTATTCCATGCAATCAGCATGGGGCAGCTGTGGTCACAATTTTGTCCCAAAGGAAAGTTGCCCTAGGTTTAGGGGCGTGGAATTTAACTCCACACTCCACTGTCATACAGCCTGAATACCTGGGTTCTGTGTGGATGAAGTATATGTCACCCAAAGCACTTAGCAGCCCACGTTCTCCTTTTACAAGATCTGCAAAGACTGAGCTGAGGTCTCCACACTACATAACATGTATGACCATCCTTAGCTACATGCTTTAAAAGTTTAATGGAAAATCTCAGCAGAAAATATATTTTGCACATTTGGCATGCAACTTTCAGAGGGTCCTTATTCTGCCTAATGAAATAAAAAATGCAAAAGAATGTTCAAAGGCAAATAGTCCTCAGTGAGGACTATTACCATGCCAAACTTCAACTATCTGCTGCAGCAATAAATTTGTTCAGAAAAAAAATCACAATTGTTTTACAATGTGTGTAAAGTGGTTTCTTCATTTTTTCCATCCCTCCTCTTCACATACAAATTGCTTACTAATTGTTTGTTCAGTCTTTCAACATGTATTATATTCCATCAGACCAATCCTGGAAAATTTTAGCCTGAAAACAGAACGCTTCAAATGTTAATGACTGAAAAAAGAGGGATTAGAAAGGAAAATGCCATGAAATCTTAACTACAGTAGTTGTTTCCATTGTATTGTACTTTTGATGTCAAAGTGTGATGCTTAAGCTAAAGTTTTTAAAGGGTTCTGTTATTAAATATAAAGCTAGTAATTTACATTTTTTTCCATCTGGATTACATGAATCAACAAAACTTGCAATTTATGTAGCTAAACCTGAGATTGTTCTGTTTAGTAAATAAAGAATTTATGTTTGAATAATGTGATGTTTCATATTAACAGATGAAATAAAGTTCTTAATATTACCAATACTTGCATCAGGTTTGCACATTTTTCTATTGATTTGACTTTGAAAACAAAGCTTTGCAAAGTTTAGATTTATAACTCAACAGATGCTCTTCACGTTGCTTAATGTTTTGTTTCATGATCCATATTTATCATCCATCTGAAATTTATACCCTATTCTTTGGGAACATCTGGTGTTCTTTCTTTTTCCATGTTCTTAAAAGTACTAATTTGTTTGGGGAAAGTATTTTTTCATGTAATGTTTTTAATCCTGGTGGGTATCTGGAATGTGAACACTGGAACAGCACTTTTATGATTAAAAGATGTTTATAAGATTTTTCTTTTTATTTGAAAGTAAATTTAAATTGTTCGTTTACTGACCTCATCTGCTGGCAATCTTCAATATAAATCTTCTGTTGCAAGGAATTTAAACAGAATATCCTTGTAAAGGAGATAACTATATTCCACGAGCAATTGGCCTGAGTTCAATGTAAATAAGAATAAAAAGGGCTAGAATTTTTTAGAACAAATAAGTCTTGGGAAATTTGCAACCTATAGTTTCCTGACAGCCTCCAATTCACATTAGCCATTGTGTTAAATGTGCATGCCATATTTTATTAATTTGCTTTTTTAATAAGTCCATGTACTTACTGGCTGGCAATATTATCTGAGTTTAAATTAATGGAAATCTGGAAGTGGATGGATATATATGTTAAGTTTGTGAATTCTTGATATGGAGCCACAAATTAAATCTCTAAATCATGGATAACTCCAACAAAACAACTAAGCAATTTTTTAAAAGTATCCCATTAAAGAGCACTATGTTACAGCAGGTACTGGACCAAAATAAAAGACAATGTTTGTGAAATAACTTTAGTCATTCAATTGCATGCTGTTTTGGTAAGGAGTGACAAATCTGTTGTAGCATACAATAATGTCATTCGTCAGATAACATACAAGAACTTTTTAAAGTCTGTGACAGATCATGATGTCTCTTCAGCCGTTTCTGTGCTTGGTCACTGAACCTGTACTTACAACAGTAAGGGTATTTACTCAATTATAGTAGATATAAATGTCTCTATTCAATATGATAGAAGGAACTGGAAACATCATATGAAAAAGGAATTAATCAGAGATGATGCTTGTCAGAAACCTTAGGTGCCTGTCTAAGAATACCTAGGGCTTGATTACGAAGTGCTGAGTGCTTGCAACTCCCATTGTATTCAATTGGTTAATCGATGTTTTTGTCAATTATATTTAATGGGAACTGTGGTTGCTAAGCATCTCTGAAAATCAGTCCTCTGTAACCTAGAATTATCCTCCACTAGCCTCAGTCAAATATTGTAACACCATCTTCTTCCTTTCACCTAATGAGCCTATCATCTCGTGTACCATGACTCTAACAATGTCTGCTGGGTCACAGCTCCTTCCGGTATTACTATGATAGCTGGGAGGTTACAAATCTCTGTTATGCGGTGCTAATGACAATAAGCTATTTTGAGCATGACTTCTCATTTACAACTCTTTAAAAATAGTGCAGTGTCTTTATTAATGAGAGGAAAGTCCATAGTATCTGCCAAGACTTGATGAGACTGAAACTAAAATCAGATCACAAGACTGATGATTATACTATCATAAAAGTATTCCTGTTTCTCTCATCCCTCCCTTCTAAGATGATGATTAAGCCTTATTCAGGAAATAGATTTCCAAAAGTAACTAATATTGCACTGACTCCATATCCCGTACTTTCTATTTTTTCTTTCTATTTCCGTTAGTATTTTCTTTCCTTGCTGATGCTGCAGTGACAAAATAGCAGCAGAATGTATCCTGTATTAACAGGCTAAATTTCCAAAAATAACTATTTTCAATTAAAACTTTTTAATGTGAAGAATACTCCTCTATAGGCCTTGGCAATGACAGAATGATTTCATTTGAAGATTGATATGTCTAACAGCTTACCCCAGAAGGAACAATTACTGTTGTGCAGAAAAACACAGTGAAACAGCTTATCTGACAGTGGGTCAGTTATGCTTCTAGAAAATATGTTGTTGTATGCTACCTCAGCAGCCAGAGGCTGTGCACAAAGTAATCATCCTCTACAGGACTTCAGCTCCTAAGTGAGCATTTTCTAACTGCTGAAAGGCAAGTAAAAGCTCAAATCCCCTTTATAAATAACAGAATGTGCATGTGTTACACCTCTCCAGACCCCTTTGAAAAGTTTAATCTCACCCTAGTCTATTCAACAGGCTATTGGACCAGAGTGAAACAAATGAAGAGGTCTGTTTTGTCAGAAACCTTGCTAGCTTCTAGCAGAATTTTGTTTGAAATTAAACATTTTGATTTCAATGACTTAGCAAAATCTGATGCCGATAGGAAAAATTCATATTAACCATTTTTTCCATCAGTTCTATCATTAAATAATATCCTTGGGCACCTTTAATAGGTAATTCTTCCCCATTTGCAAGAAATGAGTCTGGGTGAAAGAAGGAAAACTTGATTAGGGAAAGGGACACAGCATCAACTTGAGAAAATCCAGCAATGATGTAACTAAGTGAATGATGACTAAGGTTCTCTCCAAAGTAACTTTGGCAGTCATTCATTAAGCTGGTTCCTCATTGCTACTATGAAATTCATAAAGTAAATGTCCCTTTGCATCAAATCACTTGCTTTCCCCACTCTCCCTCTTTTCTAAACCCCACTCACATTTTGGTGTCAGCAGGTAGCACAATCCCAGAGAGTTAGGATACATTTGCCACCTGCTAAATATCCGTGCCCTCAGAACCTCTGTCTACCACCCCTAGATGGGTGTGTTGGTGGAATGGTTCAACGGGACTCTGAAAGGTATGATGGAGGATGACCTCCAGCCCTAGGATAAGCCCTGCTCTTCAAAGTGCGAGAGGTCCATGAGTTTTTCCCTATTTGAGCTCCTCTATGGGAGGCAACCCCAAGGCATCCTGGACCTCCTGAGGGAGACCTGGGAGAAACAGGAGACCTGGGTAAGAAGATCCATTCACTATATACTGCAGTTTCAGGAATGACTCCAGGCTCTGGGTGCTCTGAACCTGTGAGAACCTGCTGTGGGCTGAGCACATCCAAGAGGATCAGTACAATGGGGAGGTGCGGATGTGAACCCTCAAGCCGGAAGACCAGGTCTTGCTGTTACTACACTCCTCTTAGTGCAAGTTGTTGGCTAGGTGGCAGGGACCCTTTGAGGTAACCAGTCAGGTAGGGCCCATCAATTGAGGTAGAGTTACCCAGATGCCGGAAAGAAGTATGGAAAGTCTATCCTGTGAACCTCCTCAAAGCCTGGAAAGTCTGGGCAGGTCTGATGAATGCCCTGTACCCCCCTGAACCAGAATTGGGGCCACTGGCCAAAGAAGTACAGAGCACGGGCCAGTGGCCATTGGACAGGAACTTAACCTTGAGCAACAGGACCAGATGTGATAGCTAGTCCAGATCTTCCCCAATGTATTGCCGACCCATCCAGGGAGAACGAATGTGATGTACCACAACGTTACCACCATCCATGGCCAGAAGGTGAGGGATAACCACTGGCTGCTCCCCAAGATGTTATGGGACTTTGTACAAAAGGAATTGGAGATGATGCTGGCCTTTGGGGTAGCTGCAAAGTTGCATACTAATTGTCAAAGCCCCAAGTCCTGGTGCAAGCCCAATGGGACTGTCAGTTTCTGCATTGATTTCAGGAAGGTGAACACCATCTCCCATTTTGATGCATACCTGCTGCCTCGTGTGAATGAACCCCTCAAGTGGCGAGGCAGTGCAGAATGCATCTCCGCACTAGATTTAACCAAGGGGTACTGACAGATCCCCTTGATTCCAGCCTCCTCTGAGAAGATTACCTTTTCTATCCCATTCGGACTGTATCAGTTTACCATGAAGCCTTTTGAGCAACATGGGGCTGCAGTCACCTTCCAAACGCACATGAACAGGATATTGCAACCCCATAACCATGAATGTATGTATTTAGGTATATAGAAAATTGTTTGCTCAGAAGATGTATCACAATTTCATCTACACCTCGCCACAGAGATGGGCACCTCCCAAGGCAGATGTTTACATGAAACCAGCTCCAATTAATGACTCGTTCTCCAGTCAGTAAAAGACAACAGTAGACCATGAGAGTTAATGGAAAGTTATTGAGATATCCCATTTCTTAAGATGAGAGGGGATTTCCACATTCTAAATAAACATGAACCACCATGGACTGATGGGTGCTGTTTGTGAAATGGTGGATACTTCCTGTATTTGGGGGTATACTGGGAAGTTATTCAAAGGCAATAGGTAACTTGTATTAGAAAAGGAATTTTATCTATTCTGGAAGTGTAAAGCCTGAGGTTGTGTATTTATTTTCTGTGTAACTTGTATGTGTTTATTCACCTTTATTGTTTCATCTTAGAAAAGCCACAGATACAATTTTTGGTTTTTTTACCCATGCAGACTGTGGACAGAGTGTTTGTCAAAGTAAGATGGTGTTGAAGAGACTGGCTTCATGCTTTCAAGGATGACAAACCAGAGGGGAATGTCTAAGTGTTTGATAGTTAAGATCTCCGGGAGGATGAATTTGGGGATACTTGGGACTGGAAGGGCTGTTGGTATCACCTTGCAAGGAGTAACGAGGCTGGTGGAAGCCAGAGTGAGACCTTGTACTCGTGGTCAAGCTTTTGGTGTCAGGGGTCCGAACTAAAGCTGCACAGCATAAAGGCACTCAAGATTATAGGGAGGCAGTGACAAAACTCCTTACTGGTCTGGATGATCCCCAAAATATGTAACTGTAACAATTTAAGATGTGCCAGAATGAATTACAATGGAGGCTGCCAAGTACTTCCTTGAAATATATAATGTTTATGATCCAACTTGACATAGAGATGTGAAGGATGGAAATCTACCTAAGGTACAGGAGATGTCTAAATACCTCTGAAAGCAAATGCCTTAGAAAAATTGTATTACATTGAATTAATTTATAACAAATATTGAGATTTGTTGGTGAGTTTAACATTCCCTTTTTTTGAAAGTTATCTAGAAAATAAAATGAAATATTGAGGATGTGTTGAGAAGGAAGTCAGAGCATCTGCCATGTCATCCAGACCATTTGGGCAGCTGCAGGAACATATAATAGCGGCCAACTGAAAGAATCCCTTTGTTGAGCAGCAAAGAGAGTGAAAACTTATTGGACTTAAAAACATTAAGAACATGTAAACAGTGGTGCAGGATAAGCAGGGATGGTGGACCCTTGTTTGTGTCCTAAGCAATGTTTGTTAGCTTGGAAAGGATTCAACTAATATATTTAAAGGCTAGAAAAGTACAGATAGTGGGGGCAAGATCAGAATCAGAAAGGAGTTCTTATAATCTCCTGCCAAATCACTGGTGAGATGAAGCATAATGTGTCACCTGAAATTCCAGGATCATCAAGCAAATGACTGCAAAACATGAAAGTCCTTAGAGTAGGTAGCAGGTTTTAGGACCCTTCATAAGAATGTAGAACTATTCTACTGACTCAACCCTAACTTTTTATCTCTAGTTCCAAAGAATGTCTGTTTCTGATTTTTGAGGGAAGAGAACCATTAAGGTCAGGAGAGAGGACTCTTGCAGGGAGAAATCCTAGGAACAGACATGCTGTAGAGGGTGCTACGGTTGAGTCTTGGTTTGTTGCTGTTTAAGTTAGGACAACATCCAGTCTATGTACTGTCTGAGGAGCAAGGTAAGAAAGTCACTTGTTCACAGGTTTTTGCAGACCTCTGAAATGTAGGAAGCCTTTAACCACTTGGTGAAATTCAGAGCTGGAATAGAAATGGTGTCTTCAACTTCATCATATGGGGTCACTCTTCAAATTCGCCAAATGTTAACCTTTTAAAAATAATGAATTCAGTAAGGAATGTATCCGCCAAATCCTATGAAAGGAGCACATTTTTTTGCAAGAAAGACAATTTAGGATTACAGATTCCTTAATATTTCATTTTAACTTTTATATCGTACTTGTCGAAGCATCAGTGGTTTTGGAGCACTGAAACCTTTTTACAACTTTTTATCTTGCTAGTGCTTGCTAGTGCTGTGCTTTCTGAAGAGGCTGCTATTTCTCTGACAGGTGTTGGAATAGTAGTTGACATCTTTAATAAGAAAATGGAATGGAGGAATAGAAGAGGAGTAAATTAAAATAGTCTTTCATTACTTTGATTCTGGTTTTGATAAAGAAATAGTATCCAGTCATGAATTGCTATTCATTGAACATAAGTGTAGATTTAATCATTGTCTTGAATCAGACATTAGGAGTAATTCATTATATTAAATTCAGTGTTCACCTGTCAGAAATAATAAGCATATGGATATCGGTAGAGGAAAAGGACACTTATGGTCGAGGCACTGAACTAGGAAACAATTAGTGGCTTTGCCACAACTTACTGTGTCAAAGGACTTCTAAAAGTCCAAATAATATTTTTTTAAACTAGTTCTATTTTTAGCTCCTCGAATTCTGAGATTATCTAAATGGCCTTAGGGAGCTTTAAACTCACAGCTGTCATTTCTCTTGTTATCCTAATTGTTTGAGCATACCCTGTGGAACTGAGAACTGCTAAAATAATGAGGAGGAGAAAAACCAGGAACATTTTTATTCCCTATCTCTTGAAGGCCCATGCAGGAGAGGACATAGTGTTGCCAACTCTTGTAATGTTATGAATCTCTTGATATTTAGTTTTTTGTTATGTGTCTTAAACCCCAAACCTTGAATTCCTATGATTATGTGAAAATAGCAGTTTTCTTTAAATGTAAATTTTTATTCATTTTGGCTGCAGTTTAATGTGACTCAGGTGCACCCTATAGGCTCAGAAGACAGATAAAATGAACCTAACTGATTATTTAAAAAGACATCTCATGGCTTTAAAGCCACTCTGATGAGTTTTTGAGGCATAGCTCCTGATTTTTGAATGTTTGGAGTTGTTAATATTAGGGAACCTCACTGTGAATTTTGTTTCCCCTAAATAGTGAAGAAGGCTGGGATGGTGATCTTGGTCTCATAAGTAAGTGGATGCTGTACTGTGGAGTGAATGGAGCATTGTTTAAATGTGCTTTGCTTAACTTGTTCTATTTATTCTAATAGCCTACCAGACAGAGCAAACTGGTTACTGCCTAATGTGCTTAGCTCTGACTCTCGATCTTGTCTAAGCAGTGGCCTCACAGCTCATTTCTGGAAGCTGCTCCAGACAAGGTCTCAGTAGTTTAGTGCAGAAGTTTTCATTTTGATTCTAAAATCTGAACTACCTCTAAGGTGAGTTACTGTATTTTAGTATTTTTGTAATGGTAAACAACCATTATTTGTAAAATGGTCTTCTTAGATTGGAATTGTCCCAAGTGATTGTATAATGCATAAAGGATCACTCAAGGGCATAGTGTACGTCCCTCAGCTAGTTTATTTAATTTACTTTCACTTTTTAATTCTATTGAAGATTATTCTGCATTTTTACACTCTGATGTCCTTGCTGTGATCTGACCCGTTGATTCTTATACTGAGCATCATTATCATAAAGGAGTGTTATTAAAAAAAAGTGAAAACGAAGCTTTACTACATATGCTCTTTGTGGTATAAATGAGCTCAGAGGGGTCTTTTAATAGCTAATCTGAAGCTTTAAACAAATGTGTGTAAATTCAGGGATGCAAATTCTAGTCTCTTTTACATGGGTCCAACTCCAATCTGTGTCGTATTACCTAGAAGAGTTGCTGGTAGAAGGTAAGTTCATAAAAAGAAATAGTAGACAACCAGAAGTATCAAAAAAAAAGTGTGGTGAAAACAGAGGCTGTGACAGGGCACGCTTACCCCTCACTGGTTCACCAGGGCAACACTCCCGCAACCCTGCTGGGCATGCTCTGGCTGGAGACTATGTTTAAGAGGGAGCCATGCAGCTCATTTGGGGCTGACCACTGAAGAGGGGGGATGCAGACAGCCTTCACCAGCCAGGGAGCCTCAGAATCTCCGGGCTGTGGAAGCCGAAAGCCCCAAGACACCAGCAGACCTCCAGACTGGCCAAACCTAGTAGGAGCCACCATAACTGAGGGAGCACAGGACCCTGAGGATGTGCAGATTGCCATCGAGGAGACAGGATAGAAAGTAGCTCGGGGACCAGCTGCTAAAATGGACAGGGTCAATATGTTGCGGACGGATCCTCACTCACCCAGTGGCAGAATGCTTCATCACCATCAGGGCTCTGGGCTGGGACCCAGTGGAGCAGGGAAAGTCCCACCCCCAGCCACCCAGCCCTGAGTGCAGCCCTGAGGGAAAGGGCAGCCTTTTTTACTTTGACCTTTGGGCTGCACCGCCCTTAGGGAAAGGGTGTCAGGAGGCATAGCCACAAGGTTGTAGCAACCCCTATGCCACCCCAAAAGGGGAATGGGGCATGCTTATCTCACAACAGAAAGACACTTGATCTCCTATGTGATTACTCTTGTGGAGTTTCCTTCTTTTCCTCTTTCCTCCAAGGAAATAAGATGCCTCAATCCCTACTCCAACAGTTAGTCTACACCCACATTTTTAAAGTCTAACTAAACTGGTAGGAAAAACTGATCTAGATAAGTCTGTGCAGCCCCTGGTGTAACTGAGGCTTGGTCTACATGAAAGAATTAGGTCATCTTCCATGTAAGGAAACACTTCTGGTGAGGATGGGCACCACCAACGGGGGGCGGAGGGGAAAGGGGGGGGCATAGTATGGACATGAATGACCCCACCCTCCTATCTTTATGGAAGTGGGCAATTTGCCCTTCTGTTTATTGCTTCCTTTTCTCTGAACTTCCCAAACTAAAAATCCCTTGACTCCAAGAATCTGAACTTACATTATAGTAAAAAGCCCCAAAACCTTTTTTTTTTTTTTTTTTTTTGCCCCTTATTTCTAGTAAATATTTCTGGTGCAGGTATGACATGGCAGCAAGAATCCCATAATTTTAAGAGAAGAAGAAATAATATAAACAAAATATTTTCTGAAACTGATCTTAATTCAACCCACATTCCTAATTTGTGAAATGCACAAAAAGAAATATATATATATATTTAAAGTAAAATACAAATGCATGCATATTACACTGACTGCCTTGAAGTATTGTGAGGGAACCATTGGTACAATTTTAAGATCATAAAATTAAGATTAACGAGAAGGCATGAGAGTCTCAAAACTATTGGCTAAGATTTTCTAAAGTGATTTTGAGTGCCCAGCTTAAATTAACATGATATTTTTTGGAAGTGCTGAGCACACTTTCTCTGAAAATTAAGCCTCTTTAAACTTCTCATGCTGGGCAACCAAAAATAGAAACAAACAAAATATCACATCATTTTTAAAATATCTTGCCTATATTGTTAAAATGTGAGTCTTATACGTTGACAAATTCTTTCCCCTTTATTATAAGTTCTGTGCCAAATTGGTTACTTTCTAAGATAGGCATGAAATTATTTTAGAATTCATGAGGCATTTTTGATGTGCTTGTATAAAATTTTACATAATAACAGATTCTCCTGGGAAAGCTGTAATTTAATCACTTGTATTATTTAACTCAATCATCCATTTTCTTTGTTACTTTAATGACTTTGTGGCAAAGGTACTAATGCTTAGCCTGTATTTCTATGAGTTCCTTAAGTAATTAGATTAGAAAGTATGCTTTGAGAACCTATTAATAATTATTAGCAGTTCAAGGTTTGTCAGTATTTTAATCAAGCAGCAAATGATGTATTTCTCAGCCTACTTTCAGTTCTGGTTTTAAATTACAATTTGTATACGTTATAGCGCAGGCCCTTTCATTAGGCAAAACAAATCGCTACAGTATTTTGTCTTTCCCATTCTCTATAGTGAGAAAGAAGAACAGTTACTTCAGAGTCAAACCACACCATGCTTTCTAAATATACATAATTAGAACATCAGTAAACAAATGTGATTATAATTAATCTAATACAGCTACAGAATGTATTATCCAAATTAGTCTAAATTGATTCTTGTAGATATTTATCTGAATTGTTAATGGAAAATGCAATTTTTAATATAGAAAATGGTCTGTCTTATATTTTCATTATCCTTTCTGTATTTGCATACTACTGTACCTTCCTAGTCCCAGAATAGTAGTTATAGCTCTCATAGGCATTTATGATTACGTTAGCAATTCATTGCCAAGCTAACCTGGTTTGCATTGTATTCAGTATAAAACATGAAGACCCACTTGTGGTTACAAAAGTAGTGAGTTTAATTTGATTAGTGCATCAATTACATGGCATGCAATGAATATGCCATTTGTCATTTCTTGTCAGTATTTACCAAAGTATCATTTCTGGGGAGATCTATTTGGTATGTTCAGCAACTTTAGGCCGGGTCTACACTGACTGCAGTGAATTCGCTGCCATCAGATCTATTGCTCCAGATCAATTGTGTAGACCCGCTCAGTCAATCCAGCAATCAACGTAGGAAAACCATCCTGGTAAATGGTGTAGCGCTGCATCGAAGGGAACACTGTTCCTGTTGGCGCAGCACAGTGTGGATGGCATGCGGAGCAGAAGCAGCGAAGTCAACGGGAGATACGTAAGTGATTTATGTCACTTGCATATCTCCTGTTAACTGCCGCCGAATCCAGAAGGTAAGTGTAGACTGGGCCTTAGAGAAGAGGGAAAATGAAACAGAGAGAGGAGAATTAGGATATATCTACATTCAGCGCTGCCAGATTGATTCTGCGGGATTGATTGAGCAGCAGTGGAGACCCACTCAATCGATCTGGAAGTCGATGGCATTAATCCACCCCTGCAAAAAGATTAATGCTGTGTTAATTTCCCATCAGTGCAGTGTAGTGGGAATGCTGTACTATGTGGAAGTTAGGAAGTTAAAGGGAGCTATACAAGCTACTCTACATAGCTTGCGTATCTCCTGTTGACTGCTGCTAAATTTCGCCGGCAGTATAGGTCAGGCCTGTGTACTAAAGCCTAATCCATACTAAGGTTAAAAAACAAACAACAAAAAGTATATAGTGAAATCCTGGCTTCACTTAAGTCAATAGAAAAGCTTCCACTGACTTCAAGAGGATCAGGACTTCATCCCTAGACTTGTAATACAGAGTAACTATGAGTATCAAATCTACAAAATATGTGGTTTAACAACTGGGACCTATTTTTTTAAAATGCTCTTATCTCTAAGTTGATAAGTAACAGAAAAGTGAAGAATAACAGGTTATGCTGATTTGCATCGGAAAAGGATCTGGTTTGAGGTTTTTATAAATGTTCTCAGTATATTTGGGCTTTAGGTAAGTAAACTGATATATTAACAAAGTCAGTATGTGAATGCATTGGAATTTAGAGGTTTTGATTAGTTATAGATGTTCATTTTTTTACTTTCACAACATTCAAAATTTCACCTTTTTTGTTTTGAAGTCTTCAAATGGATCAATTTTTTGTTTTCAAAAAAAGTTCATGCTATAATTCAATATTTAAAAAGTGTAAAAAGTTTTAAGGCTTAGTTAGCCTTTTAATAACATTTTCAATCAAATATTGAAAATAATTGATTTAAAATAAAGACCAATCTTAAATTTTAAAAAAGTTCAGTTTTGAAAAATTTGAGCCAACTATAGTTTTGACATAGAGGGTTATATATAAACAACTCTGTCATATACACATCTCTATCCATAGAAGGCATGTTGCCCTCTCCCTTGAAAATATAATTTGGCTTTTGTGTTGGCAGTGCTAATATGACCCAGAAATAAATGCCATTGATTTATAATAATTTAGGACTTGTCTAATTGAACAGTTAGTGCATGGGAAGCTGGTGTGTAAATCTACAGTGCACTAGTATGTCATGCACAAACTGTTCATGTGGACTCT
Source organism: Mesoclemmys tuberculata (assembly GCA_007922155.1). Lineage (NCBI taxonomy): Eukaryota > Metazoa > Chordata > Testudines > Chelidae > Mesoclemmys > Mesoclemmys tuberculata. Next base: position 3,398,325 of record ML675617.1, on the reverse strand, counting down.
GCTAAAAGTTCCTCAAGGTGCATTGACTTACTCTTCTGGATTTGTGGTTGAAATTGCAATTGTTGCATATTGTGATTATCCTTCCCTAGCATTGGTGAGGATAAGGTACCTGTGCTTTTTCTGATTACACCTCTTAGCTGCCTTTGATGCTGTTGACTGTGAGGTTCTGCTGGGAGGTTTGCTACCACCAGTAGGAATGCACGTAATTCCTATAGAATGGTTCAATTTAATGTTAGCTGGCAGGTCCCTGTGTTCTTGAGCAACTTCAAGGGTTCTTTCCTGTTGGTATCCCAGAGCAAGAGTCTCTCCCTGCTGCTGTTAAATGTGTAGATGAGTTACCGAGGAAACATGGAGCGCAGTATGTTCAGTATACCGATGATCCTCAGCCCTGTTTCCATCAATGTAACTGGGTGATGCAGTGAAACAAAAAAGCCCAGAACTAGACAGTTAATGAAGCCTTGTTTCTTACGGATGATGCTGGTTAGGAGCAAGAGAGTACTAGGTGTTTGGAAGGCTCTTGGCTTATAGTTGAGTTTACTACCTGCTGTCTAGTCTCGTGAATATCCTTTGAAGCTTGTTCAAGCCATCCAGCAGTGACTGTGTTAATATACTCTAGTCACTGATTGATATTAAATGACACATGTACTAAACATTCCATCTGCCTCTATTGTATTAGACTGTGCCTTCTTTCATGTTTCTATTACAAATTCCATAATAAATAGTCTGATCATTTTGAGTGACATTTAGGATCTTTATTGGGCAAGACATTTCAAGAGCATCTGTCTTTTGTCTGTTTTATATCTGACAGTTATAACAACCAGCTATTTCCTCCAAAATGGTTGCATTAAATTTTCTGCAGATTTTCATTTTTGTCAGGGTGCATATTGGTGACACTTCCAGATATATTTTTATCCAGGTTTTTTCTTTTCTAGTATGATAATTATATCACTTTTATCCTGAGTCAGGCAATAATCTACACTAACGCCTCTCTCCCACCGAACTTTAAACATTGTCTTTTATGTAATCCTACCTGTTCTCTTTAATTCTATGGATTTTGTCATTTTATATCCCCAATGGATATATTTTGCATGTTACACTTGAACTTTCTCACTTCTGCATATATAATAATCTGACACTGTCACACATTCCGTTCTCTAGCTAATGTTCTAGCCAGTATTCTCCCCCCTTTCTCTAATGGACCTTAATTTACTTTGTTTTCATATCTGTTTATAATATCTGTTTTTATAACTGATTTATTTATATTGTCACAATGTTCTGTATTGCTCTATCTGAGTTTCCTGGGGAATAGCTTGCTAAAGGATCATGTGGTGTCTCTAATCCATTTCCAGTACTGGGAGCTGTAAAATAGCTTGGCTGCAGACTTTTATGTCAGGCTGTTGTAAACTTTGCATATACCTGCCATCTCTGAATCCAAGGTGACTTAACCACCTCAGATGTGTCCTGAGAGATCTTTTCTTTTCTTCCCATTCAGAACACAAGATGAGCTTTGGAAAGAAGTGATGCCTTTCTTTTCCCTTCTCACTACTTCCCTCCTTTTTTCTTTCAGAACTTCTTTTCTTTTCTTTTTTAAATTGCAGGCATTGTTACTGATATGTTCTAGTACTGCTAGAGGTGGGGAAGCTATGCCATTGCTTGCACTTCAGTACTGGTTTAGGGTTGGGGAATTAAATGTTGAGAGAAGGCTCTTCACTGAGAATCTCTTTCCTGGAGAGAATTCTCATAATCAGTTCTAATACTGATTCAGGAATAATTACATGGATCCTCTCTACTTCTGCAAAACAGGGAACCTGAATCTTGTTTGGTGGCAAAAAGGGAAGTACCTGAACAGTGTGATCTTATTCCCTGCTTTTTGGACCTGAACTCCAGGTTCTCTGCTGTTTCCATTGGCATTATACCCATGTCAAACCCGAAAGACACTTTTCCAAGGAAGGAAATATTGATCCTTTCAGCATTATCATCTTGCACCAGTGAGTGATCAACAGGAGAACTTTTACTGTGGTCAGCTAATGTAGATTAGAACAGCTTAAATTCTGGAGCACAGTTCTGTTGCAAGGGGCAGGGAAAGCAATTTTGTAGCAAACTTTGCTGAGATGTTTCATGGAATAAGTGGTACCTTGGCTATAAGCACATTTGTGGTGATGACCCTAATGATTACACTGGACAACAAAGATTTTGCTTCCTGAATACTTTTGGTGTATGGATTTTGGGCTGCTGATTATGAAAATCACCATGAAATTTCCCTATCACGTACCGTTTTTTTGAAGTCGCCTATATTTTTTCTTTCAATTCATAATTTAAGTCTATTAAAATGTTGCCCACAATGTAAGCTGGAAAGTTTTCTATCTTGTGTCCAAGCATGCCTGGGCATGCAGTGACACTGAACCTAGTGCAGGCTACACAACATGCAGTGGGAATGCTAAGGCTTAAGCAGGGCGGATGCTGGCAGGACAGGTTTTAGAAAGGCATAAAAGCGTTTCACATACACCGTTCTATGCATTGCGTTTATATCAGTTTGCATTCTTGTTGATGTGCATGCTTTATGAGCAGAGCATTTTGTGTGTACTCACAATAATAAAGCAATTGTATTTTCAGGAGGATTCATGATAGCAAACTGTCTCACCAATGTCGCAACAGCTGCGATACGTTCTGTTACATTTGTGGTGAATATACGCTTAAACGTCAAAGATGGAGCATGAATGCACGTATTAAGAAAGCGTATGAGCTCTACTTTGGCTATAAAATTGGTGATCAGGGCAAAGCCTGGGCTCCTCACATTTGTTGCACAACATGCGCTGTTGATCTTAGAGCTTAGCTCAGAGGTACTCAGAAATCAATGCCGTTCGCTGTCCCGATGATATGGCGAGAGCAGAAGGATCATGTGACAGACTGTTACTTCTGTCTGACCAATGTGTCTGAGTTCTCTGCTAAAACCAAGAAATCCATTGAATACCCCCAATCTTCCTTCAGCCATGAGACTTGTGCCGTGTGACGACAGTCTAACAGTACCAAAGCCAATAGAGACATGGAGCCTAGAGGAGGCAGATGAAGATGCCATGATGCATGAGCCAGGAATGGAAAATGACACTGATCCAGATTTTGAATCATTTACGTCGAGTGAGCCTCATCTGATAACTCAATCTGAGGTAAATGACCCGGTCAGGGACTTGGGTTTGTCAAAGGCAAAAGTAGAATTACTGGGTTCAAGAATGTAAGTATGGGGTCTGTTGTCACCAGGCATGAAAATTTCTGTCTTTCGCAGCCGCCAAGAAGATTTGACACAATTCTTTGGTCAGGTTGATAATCTGTGTTTCTGCACTGACATTGGTGGACTGTTCACTGCTTTGGGTTGCCAGCACAACCCACAACAATGGCGTCTTTTTATTGATCCATCAGTGTTAAGCCTGAAAGCTGTGTTGTTACACAAAGGCAACGTCCACCCTTCAATACCAATCGGCTATGCAGTACACATGAAAGAAACCTACGGAAATATGGAAGTTTTGTTGAAACACATACAGTACAGCAACTACAACTGGAACATCTGTGGTCATCTGAAAGTAGTCGTGCTGCTGCTAGGAATGCAGCTCTGATATGCGAAGTACTGTTGTTTCATTTGCGAATGGGACAGCTGTGCTAAAGAGTCTCATGACATTAAAAAGGACTTGCCACTCTGTAAGCAGTTGGTTCCAGGGCAGAAAAGTTTGGCACATAAACCACTTGTAGACCCGACAAAGATATTTTTGCCTCCTTTTCACATAAAACTCAGACTGATGAAAAATTTTGTGAAAGCGATGAACAAGGAAGGTAAAGGATTTTGATATTTGACACAGATGTTTCCCAGAATAACTGATGCCAAGATTAAGAAAGACATTTTTGTTGGTCCACAAATCAAACAGGTCATCAATGACAGGCAGTTCAAAGAACTTCTAGTAGGGCCGGAGAAAATCGCATGAAAGGCATTCAAGGATGTTGAAAATTTTCTTGGCAACTACAGAGCACCAAACCACGTGCAGCTGGTTGACAACATGCTTCAAGCATACAAAACCATGAAGTGAAACATGTCACTAAAGATTCATTTTCTGCATTCGCATTTAGACTTCTTCCCTGCAAATCTTGGTGCAGTCAGTGACGAGCATGGTGAAAGGTTTCACCAGGACATTGCGATCATGGAAAAATGATATCAAGGCAACTGGAATCCATCAATTCTGGCCGATTATTGCTGGACACTTAAACAAGAAGCCTCAGACACTGAGTACAAATGAAAATCATCAACAAAACATTTTTTGCTCAGTTGAACTATTGCAAAGCGTCAGCACCGTTATGTGATTAAACACATTACATTCAATAAAAGTCAATTTCTTGTTTCTTCAAATTCCTACATGATACAAGTAGTCTGAAAATATATTTGTGCTCAGCTTCAAGCAGTCTAGTATAATAAAAAAAAATTTCTGAGGAAGCAACACTTTCAAAAAAATTTGTTGTCCAGTGTTACTAGTGGTGTAGAAATAAAGGTAACCATCCTCCATAGGAAGCCACCCTCATGGACACTTGCTCCTTTCCTTGAGATCAAATGTGTTTCTAAGTGGGAGTAAGCTCAGGGCATAAGGATCTGTTTTCAAATCAGAGCCAAGGGTGTTTAACTTCTGGCACAATATATATTGTATTAAAGAAGTTGCTGTACGTGTACTTATATAAAGCTGCTGTTATAATGAAAAGACAAGCTAAGTTAAACTGAATCTAAACAAAAGCCATAAGAAAAACAATCAGAATTTGTCATAGATAAATGATGGCAAAGTAAGTTAAAATATATTTTTCTTTTAGCTTCTGAAATGGTATTGGAGTAAAAACAAAATCCTTGAATGTCCCTTTCAGATATCTGCATAGATAGTCTAGAAGAACAGAAAGGTAATTGCAAGTGACTAATCTGTAGCACAATGTAGAGTGTTCTAAATTTGTGATTTGCTACTTTAAATATTAATATTTCATTATTACTACAATTTACTTTCAAGTCTTCTGGAGAACGCAGCAGGCATGCATTTTTAATTTTTGTTTTATGCATCTACAGTATGCATTAGAATGTAATAGCGTGTATTTTATTCTGCTTATATAAAAAAAAGATAGGCAGTCTAGCTGGCTCAAGGGTCTGAACAGTGGTTGGAGAGCTTTTCACCTTAAGTTCACCAGTTCAGATTCTCCATTGAAAGTTATTACCATCTGAAGGTAAGCCAGGCAGGACCTAGTCAGAAAGTGTCCATATTGTACTTTTAAGATTAAATGATACCCTTGTTCACTATCTTATCAAGGAGGCCAGAGACTGACTTAATGGGCATAGAAACTGAACTAAACTCTCAATCTCAGATGATCCTGGCAGGTCATGATTGAAACACATTGGCAGTGATATAAGCAGAAATATTTTGAACTAGGGTTTAATTTAAATTAATATAAACAAATCTAAACTAAATTTTTTCAAAGGCTTCTAAATCACAGAGGCCTAAATCCCATTTTCAAAACTAACTTAGGCATCTAAGTTTCACTACTTGTAACGAATCTCAGGCTTCTAAGGGCCAGATTTTCAAGGCAGCTTGCTGCTAAAAGATACAGGTAGGTACCTAATGGAGTTTTTAAAAGCATGTAAGCAGGTTGGTCTCATAGTGACCTGTTTAGGCACTTTAAAAAATTCCACTATCTGCATTGTTAGGCACCTAAATACCTTTGAACATCTGCCCAAATGACTTTAAAATGTGACTTCTGTGCATTAGATAATTTTACCCCAGTCATATTTTGCTCAGAAATAGCAATAAAACTTGAAAATATGCGTAAATAAATAATATAGAAAATGTACACCTCTATTAAATCTCTCTTTAATGAGATCTAATTCAAGGTTGCACAGTTTTCTCAAGCTTTAACTATAGTTGTTCATGTTAGTAAAAAAGGTGGAAGATGTTGAGAAATATTCAGAATCTCTCCATTGGTAAATACCTCTAACAAGTGTGTATAGAACCTTGTCCCTGCACAAACGCTCTGCCCCATAAGAAACTCAGAAATGTCACTTATCAAAACAGAACTATGCAATATAGCTAGAGAATGAAAACCTTTGTGTCACTGGCCAGTGCTTTTGTTGGTCTCACAAAATTCCAAACATAGTTTGATTTCATTTTGAATTTTTCACAAAATGAAAGCTTATGTTGCTAACTTTAAGGTCAACAGGATTTTTAGCACTATATATTCCAGGGAGCACAGTCTGTCAGTCATCTCTTCAGGAATAGTTGTACGTAACTGGTGTGATCAAAATATTCCACCTGCTCTCAACTGGATGAAAAGTGCAACTTCCATATTCAGAAGCTTCTTGCACTTCTTACAGGTGAACAAGAATAGAAGAAGAGAGAAGGAGAAGACCCAGCTTAATCGCAAGCCCATTTATAATTCTCACTTGTTAGAGCACATCCGCTGAAGGAGGGGAAGTGATTGAGACAATGCAGTTGCAGAAAAACCAGCTCAGTTTAAGCCTAAAAGAAATATGGGTAAATAAGTCTGCAATAAATAACTGCACAGAACAGGAAAAACTCTCTGAGCTGCTTTGTCAGTTTCCACTCTACCTGCACATGCTCTGAAAAGAGCTCTGCACTCCTAGTAGTGCACCAAGAGGTATTTATGGCACAAGGACTCAGATTTATTATAGGCTGAAATTTAAGCCTGTTAAAGAGACCTTAAGCTGAAAGGCATAACTTTATTCTTCCTTCCTTCCAAGTGAAGAAACAGTGCCCCCTACTACGCATGACTAAATGCTGAGGTACGGAGGGGATGGATTCATGATAAGAACTTTGACCTCGGTAGATTTACCCAGTAGTCCTTCAGCTGCTTGCCCCTGCTGGACAAATAGATACAGGGAATCAAACCACAAACAGTCCAATTTTTTTACTTTGGCGATACCCTTGTATCATTTTTGTGCCAGTAAAGTCTCATTGAATTGAACTGATATTGGCGAAAACCAATCCCAATCACAAGCTGTGAAAGAGAGAAATACACCTAACTGGAACTTCACTCCATCAACCATAAATAAATGAGCTGCCATCTGGCATATCCAAAACTAACAACACTTTCTATTCTGGACACAGATGTCTATTTAATAGCCTTGGAAGTGGTATTATCACAGGTGCAAAGTGGCCTGGAATGAGTAATCGCTTGTTACCACTAAGTGTTGGCACCGCTGGAGACAATATGCTGTTGCTTGTATATGCCACTGAAAATATCATGTTTATGCAAGCAGTAATGGTGTCCAAAATAATCTCATTTTCTTCCCATTAGTTGTAAAGTGCTACAGCAATTAAGATCTTAATATGGGAAACTAGAATTCATTTTCTGTAAGCAAAAATACTCCCTCTAAGGTTTGCCTTTGGATACAACAAGTAAAAAGGTGGCTCATAAATTACTCTGGGAAAATGGATGGACTGAACAAAATTTTTCTGCCTGACTACAGTGTTTACTTTATCACTTCTCAGCTGTGACCAGTTGTGGATAAACTCTGTGGATTTAAATTTCCTTCCCCCCCTTAAATAGTCAAACTATGCCTGCTCAATTGTATTGCTGAACATTGAAGGAATATCACTTTTGTGATTAAGTGCCGGCCTATGTTCTGATGACCTAGAGTGATCAGACTATGATAAATGTGTAGCTAAGTCCTATTATAAGAAACTGAGTGCATTGGTGAATATAGTTGTGGACACTGCATTGGAAATGAATGTAAAATGAGTCTAAATTGTTTCTATATCAAGAGGGGCAATGAAATGTGGAAAAAAAAGTATTAAAGTTCTTAGTAAATGTCTAATGATCACATACAAAGATCTGAGGAGGAAAGTGAAAGAGGACAAGTTCACCAGCAAGCAGGAGAAAAAAATCTAGGTTGTATTCCAAACAGAGATATGTAAGTGCTACTTATGTATTTAAACATGATCCTTAAGTATAATGTTGTTGGTCTGTTTCCTGTAGGTGTTAATGAAAATGTATACAGATTTGTAATATAGCTGGTGGCTTTCCTCATGTAAAACTATTCATATATTAATGGCATTCTTGACCAAAGCAATGGCTAGTAAAGCAGTTGGATAAAAAGCTTGCTGAAGAATGAAATCTATACATTACAATAATTCATTGTTATCCTAGCGTGGAAGCTGTCCACGAAGATAATGGGCTTTATGCACATTAGCTAATTTAGCCTCACAACACCTCAGGGTACAAGGTAGTACTGTTACTCTCATAATTCTCTGAGGATTACATGCCTACCATTCTTGACTGAGCATGATTCCATGCACTTACAGAGCAAATTAGGCCAAAACATCAAGAGCTGCTACTGAAGCAATTTGTAAAGGAGTAAATTGTCACGTTTATGATACACTACAAAACAGATGGTATCAGAAGAAGTTGAGCTGTCTTTAAAGGCAGTGTGGTAGCCAATAGAGCACTTGACTGATTCAATAGACGTGGGTTCTAATCCTATGTCTGCCATTGGTCTGTTCAGTGACCTTTAACAGGCCACTTCGCCGCCTGAGATTTTCCATCTGTACAATGATAAATGATATGTGCTCTGAGAACTACTGATATATGCGCTCAGTATTTTTTTTTATTAATAAAGCATTTTTAGGTGCATTTGTTCTTGGCTCAAGGTTATTCCCCAGTTAGGCATGTTTTTGGTTGTTTATTCCTCTTTTCTCTTTCTTGTTTAAGGATTTTTGCACAGTCTCATTCCTTCCATGGGAATTGTTGAGTAAGCACTCATGAAAGAAAGAAAAATCTTCCTTTATGTACTAATTTTCTTCTTTGACAGCATGACCATTAAAATAATATTATACTTTATTTATTTGTTTCTTGTTCCTTTTCTTTTTTGACAAGATTTATACTAGAGCAAGTTAAAAATATGTGAAATTTTTTCTCAAGAGTGCTGCAACATTTTGGAAAAATAACCTCAGTTTTTTTAGAAATTTAGGCCACTGTATTAATTTGTTAGAAAAACAGCAATGTATTGTGAGAGAAGTTTTTTAAATTTTCATTATTGAATTGAAATGACAAAATTCTTTCCAGAACTACCCTTTAATGTGATGTTGATGGATTACACTACTCTATTTAAATTAACTCATTCTTCCTGCTCAAAATGGGTTGGTCCCATGTACAGGAACATTTTTTTTAGTTTCTTTCATGATGTTTATTTCTCCAATACTTTCAGCCTTCAGAGTTTCTCTGTCTATGTGGCTGAGAAGCAGACAGGACCAATGTTGTGGCTCTACCCACTATATTCAACCTAAATACCACTTATGTAGCTATGCTGAGTGTATGAAGTTCCCATACAAGTGGGTTGCTGACTATATTATCAATAAAGAAAGGAATTTAGAGGGGAAGGACACCAAATTTCTCTTTATAGGATGGGAAATCTGTGGTAGAGTTCTGATCAGAAGTACAAAGATCTCTCACCTCTCAGGCCTGTGCTTAGCCCAAAGACTATCATTTCTGCCTTCTGTTATACAATGAATGTACTTTTTTATGATATACAGAAAACCATTGGTTATAACTAATTTTGAACTGAATAAGATACATGTAAGACTTATTTACTGCCTTTCACAGGTGAACATCAGGAAAAACTGAACTGGGGACACTTATTGTTCTAGGACATCTGTCAGATACATATGAAATCAGCAGATTCATTCATAATGAAACAGGGATAGCGGGAGTGAATTAACTCAGATTAACCACCTAGAAACTGAGATAACCACCTTTTTACTGAACTGACAGCCTTTGCTAACAAACACATGGAGCAAATTCATGATCTTCTGATGCCTAAAGTCAGTAGATCTAACTATTTAAGCTGATATCCTAGCTTCCCAGCATAAAAATGATGGAGTTCCACTACAAAGAACTGGCAGTACCATTAAAAAGTACTGTATATAAGGCTAAAGATTCCGAGCATTCCTCGTTTCCTTTGTAGTCATTTATGAATCTTTGTCTTTTCAGAGCTTCCAGTTTGATGGGCTTTTATAACATGTGTTTTGTTAGTATTTTATGTAACATTTTGGTATAAATCCTTTTTATTGGGGTTTACAGATCATGAAGGGTTCTGAGGTGGGAGTTTTGAGATGGCCGAGTCATGTAATCTGGTAAGAAAGTAGTTTTGAATAAGCTTGGATATAGTGGGGGAAAAGTGGCTAAATATCCCTATAAATCCCTTACAAAGAAAGCTGTAAGATAAATGAAATGTGTCATTTTTAATAGTTATTTTGTTATATTGCTCAAGAGTAAGCTGACAGAGGTCCTAACATGAAAGAATAATCTTCATAGAGGGGACTGTAGAGTTGATTCCTAGAAGTGATAGTGTCTCCTATTAAAAGACGTAACTATATGAACTGGCTATATTGACCTAACTTTTTTGTACAGACATTTTTACTATAGCACATTAAAACAAGCAATATTTCTGCAAATTTAAAGTAGGTCTATCTTAAAGATGTTTTGTAAATAATCATTTATAACCTATTATGTGTGAATCAGAATGCATGTGTAAAGGACAGTAGTGGCATAAAACTCTATATCAGTCTTGCAAAATGGTTATAAAAATGTATAAACTGAGGCAAAAAAAATCTACTTGGCCCAGCCTCTCTGTCAATATTCACAAATTTAAAAGCAGTAAACTCTGAATTTACTTGGTTCAGAGTTAACTGTGGCAATGTATTGACCATTTCCTAGTCTCTTATAAAGAATGATATACTGATGTTAATGAAATATTCATACTTCTCAATTATTAACAACTAACATCTTTACAGTCATGTTCTGGATTATTCTACTTGCTAATTACTTGAAAAATTGCCACTCCAATTAATTTAGTACCCAACAAAAACTGTGTTGGCAGAAGGAAAAACATGTAATAAAATCTGAAAACAACTTTTATTTCTACAAGCCTGGATAACTGGTACAAAATAAGGAGGAAAAAACCTGAAAAATTCCAAATGAAGGAAATTATTAATATACACGTGTTGATTTTTGTTATTATTTTTGCTTGAATATAAAACCTTCATCTTTTTTATTTTAATTTTTGTTTTAAATTAGTCTTAATATTCTTGCTGAAGCAATAAAATAATGGGCTTTTCAAAGCAGGTGTTTAGTAGTGCTTCATTTTGGCTCATGCTTTGGAGAGGTAATTCTACAAGCATCATCAAAGGCACTATGTAATAAAGAGAGAGGAAAGCAACATATGCTGTACTTTGTGGGTGTTTTTTCCCCTCTAAGGACACATATGGGGGCGGGGATGAGGGACGGAGAGGGGAGAGAAGTCAATATCCAGCTCACACTTCTAGAGAATTCTCATAACAAAGAGCTAAACAACATAAGTTTGAAGTGGTCTGATTTGGATTGACAGTGTTTTTATATTTGGGAGTATTTTGGTGCTTTGTTAAAGCCACCAAAGAGTTCCACATGGCCTTGCCCAATTGACAATTGTGCCTATTAATATTAACTTACGGATACGTTTTGAGAAAAAATAAGAACAATGTTATAAATCCTCAATAACAGGAAATACAACCAAATGTATCAAAAAAACGTTGAGTCAATTGCAAAGGCCCCAGTTGGGCAATCCATCCCTATTCAACAAAGCTCTTAAACACTGACTTAAAGTTAAACATGTGCCTCAGTGCTTGGCTGAGTAGGGATGAGCTAAAAATGTGTTTAAATGTTTTGCTGAGTTGAGGCCTAAGCAACTGATCCTCTGTTGACTTTAATGGAACCATGACAATTTACAACAGCTGAGGATTTGTCCCTATGAGAATATATAAAGAAAATCTTTCACTAATTCTACTGAATTTATCTTTTGCTACTTAGCTTCTTTTTCATAGAAGTCACATGAAGGATTTCAGTTATGACTTGCCTGTAATACCCAGTATTTACACTTCTCAAGCTTTTTCAATAATAATAGCTCAAGAATGAGACCATAATTAATAATAAATATGAAAAATGAACTCTGGTTGTCAGATACCATTTTAAAACATCAGCAGATATAAATGAGACTGCCTTATATGCAGACCTCATGGCCTGGATGTCCATTTCAATTCCAAATTATTTTAACCTCATTATACAGCAGTTGGAATATAGTCAAATGAAGCTTGGTTTCTGTATTCTTGTAGACCCTGTGAGGTCCATTTTTCATACACCCTGATTGGGTTAGTATGATTTACCTGTCCAATTGAGTGACAGTCAAGAATATAGTTGCCTCTCCTTATTTAGCTTTAACTTTAAACACACAAAAAAAGCTTACAAGAAGTGGAAGCTTGGTCAGATAACTAGGGAGGATTATAAAAATATTGCTCGAACATGCAGGAATAAAATAAGGAAGGCCAAAGTGCAGTTGGAGTTGCTGCTAGCGAGGGCCGTGAAAGGGAACAAGAAGGGTTTCTACAGGTCTGTTAGCAACAAGAGGAAGATTAGGAAAGTGTGGGCCCCTTACAGAATGGGGGAGGCAACCTAGTGACAGAGGATGTGGAGAAAGCTGAGTACTCAATGCCTTTTTTGCCTCTGTCTTCACAGACAAGGTCAGCTCCCAGACTACTGCACCGGGCGATACAGAATGGGGAGGAGGGGAACATCCCACAGTGCTGAAGGAACAGGTCCAAGAATATTTAGAAAGATTAGACATACACAATTCCATGGGGCCAGATGCAATGCATCTGAGGGTGCTGAGGAAGTTAGCTAATGTGATTTCAGAGCCATTGGCTAATATCTTTGAAATCTCGTGGCAATTAGGGGAGGTCCCTGAATGACTGAAAAAAAGCCCATCTTCAAGAAAGGGAAGAAAGAGGATCCAGGGAACTACAGACTGGTCAGCCTCACCTCAATCCCTGGAAAAATCCTGGAGCAGGTCCTCAAGGAATCCATTTTAAGGCATTGGAAGAGAGGAAGGTGATCAGGAGCAGTCAACATGGATTCACCAAGGGCAAGTCATGCCTGACCAACCTGATTGCTTTCTATGAAGAGGTGACTGGCTCTGTGGATGTAAGGAAAGCGGTGGACGTGATATACCTTGACTTTAGCAAAGCTTTTGAAACGATCTCCCACAGTATTCTTATCAGTAAGTTAAAGAAGTATGGGTTGGATGAATGGACTATAAAATGGATAGAGACCTGGCTACAGCATAGGGCTCAATGAATAGTGATCAATGGCTCCATGTCTAGCTGGCAGCTGGACACAAACAGAGTGCCACAGGGGTCAGTCCTGGGGTTGGTTTTGTTCAACATCTTCATTAATGATCTGGAGGATAGGGTAGATTGCACCTTCATCAGGTTTGCAGATGACATTAAGCTAGGGGGTGTGGTAGATACCCTGGAAGTTAAGGATAGGATACAGAGTGACCTAGACAAATTGGATGATTGGATTGAAAAGAACAACAAGGACAAGTGCAGAGTCCTGCACTTAGGACAGAAGAATCCCATGCACAGCTACAGACTGGGGACAGACGAGTTAGGCAGCAATTCTGCTGAAAAGGATCTGGGGGTTACAGTGGATAAGAAGCTGGATATGAGTCAGCAGTGTGCCCTGGTTGCCAAGAAGGTTAATGTCATATTGGGCTGCATTAGTAAGAGCATTGCCAGCAGATCGCAGGAAGTGTATATTCCCCTATATTCGGCATTGGTGAGGCCGCATTTGGAGTAATGTGTCCAGTGTTGGACCCCCCACTACAAAAGGAGGTGGACAAGTTAGAGAGAGTCCAGCAGAGGGCAACAAAAGTGATAAGGGGGCTAGAGCACAAGACACACGAGGAGAGGCTGAGGGAAATAGGCCTGTTTATTCTGCAGAAGAGAAGAATGAGGGAGGATTTGATAGCAGCCTTTAACTACCTGAAAGGGTTTCCAGGGGGGATGGAGCTAGGCTGTTCCAGGGGGGAAGGAGCTAGGCGATGATAGAACAAGGAGCAATGGTCTCAAGTTGCAGTGGGGGGATGTCTAAACTGGACATTAGGAAAAAGTTTTTCACTAGGAGGATGGTGAAGCACTAGAATGGGTTACCTAGTAAGGTGGTGGCATCTCCATCTTTAGAAGTTTTTAAACTACGGCTTGACAAAACCCTCGCTGGGATTATTTAGCTGAGGTTTGTCCTGCTTTGAGAAGAAGGTTGGACTAGATGACCTCCTAAGGTCCCTTCCCACTCCTATATTCTATGATCTTTCAAACCTGCCACTGGAACCATACCTGCACCTCTGTACAGGCAGTTTCTATTTTCCCAAGTGTAAGCTAGAAGCATGATATTTTTGTCCCAAGTGGAATCTATCTGTACATCCCAGTAGCTCTGTGAACCCTGTTACACTTTCTTTCCACTTTAATTTCTAACTTTACAGCTGGACAAACACATACCAGATACATACCACAACATGCACCCACATACCACAACACACCCCTCTTTTTTTTAATTTGGCTTTCACTTAGTTGTTACTTCACTTGCTTGAACTGCATTGAGTGAAGGCAAATAACTACATTTGTTCTTTGAAATCACTTTATTGCTGGGTGTTAATGCAGCAAAATCAATAAACCTTCTGGAAGTGGGAAAAAGAAGTCCTCTCTGTGTTTTACTTTCATATTGATTTTATAATATTTGAAAAAAGCATTCAGTGCTAGAATAAAGTACTCACTCATATTTAATGTTTCCTTTTTTAAAAATAGTACAAACCAGAGCTAACAAATCATAATTTATGACTGCCTATTGTGTGTAATTGATTCTTTTGAGGACAGCATTCAAGTCTTTTTAGGAGTATTATCACTGCCTGAGTTTTTCGGTCCCCAATTTGAGATAGCTTAAAAGGGACTGATTTTTCTTTCTTTCTTTTTTTTTTTTTTTTAAAGAAAGCGGCTGCTTGGCATTTTCTGAAAATCAGACCCTTTAAAAGCATCATATGCTGGATATCCAGAAACAGTAGTAATGTCAGTATAGGTTCTGTCTCCTTGTTAAATAAATAAATAAATCATTTGTTAAATTTAAGGACCATTCCTGCAAACTCTTAAGCACAGGCATAATTCTGCCCACATGAGTAATTTCATTTATCAACCTTTTATCTGTCTGTGCAGAATTCCTGAGTCATCTCTGTCTGTCAATGTACTCTTTATTTGTACATACTCACTAAATAGTTTACACAGACAGTCTTCAGCCATAGATTCTTTGCCACTTCTTCATCTTGATTGTTCACTACCAGTTTTTTGTGGTGAGTGACTGAACATGCTATTTTTTTCTGTTTACCCGACAGGATGAGTGAAACTTGTTTAGATTAAAAAATACCTGATGGACGATAAATAGCAAATAAGAAATGTCAAATTGTATCCAGTTAGAATTTTCAGACAATGAAATTCAATACAATTTGGGATTTGCAAACTTTTTATTGAATTGCCCAATTATTTTCCCAATATTTGCAAATAATTACTGATACTATGTATGATAGGGAATTGACCAGCATGTCATAAAAATATTCAGATCAGTTTTTTAACCAGCTCTGATAACTATATTGCTAAAACAGTTGGAATAAATTACTGGTGATGGCCATTCTGACTTAATATAAACACCTGTAGATGGTTGCTGGCAATATCCTAATAGTACCTGAAGAGATTGCAGAATTATCTTAAATCCTCCATCCCCCAATAGTAATGGATGATACATGAATAATTTTTAATTTTGAAATTCTCTATTTTTGTGGTTCTCCCCTAGGGTCTTTTCAATTTGTTCACGTCTTTCTTAAAGTGTGGTACCCAGAACTGGACACAGTACTCCAGCTAAGGCCTCACCAGTGCTGAGTAGAGCAGGAAAATTATTGCCTGTGTCTTGTGTATGACAATCCTGTTGACACACCCCAGAATATTAGCCTTTCTCACAACTGCAACAAGTTGTTGGCTCATATTCAATTTGTGATCCACCATAAGACCCAGCTCCTTTTCAGCAATATTACTGCCTAGTTCATCATTCTCTATTTTGTATTTGTACATCTGATTTCTTTCCCTTTTCTAATGTGGTGCTTTGCAGTTTTCTTTATTGAACTTCATCTTGTTCATTTCAGACCAATTCTCCAATTGGTCAAGGTTAGTTTGAATTCTGATCCTATCTTCCAAGTGATAGCAACTCCTCCTAGCTTGGTGTCATCCACAAATTTTATATGCATTCTCTCCACTCCATTATTCAAGTCATTAATAAAAATATTGACTATTACCAAAGTCAGGACAAATTCCCTGTGGTACTCCATTAGATATGCCCTCCCAGCTTCACAGTGAACCTTTGATAACTACTCTTTGAGTATGGTCTTTCAAGCAGTTATGAACAGATCTTGTAGTAATTTAATCTAGACCACATTTCCTTAGTTTGCTTATCAAATGTCATGTGTCAACTGTCAAATGCCTTACTAAAATAAAGATATCACATATACCATTTCCCCAAACACACTAGTCCAAAAACCTTGTCAAAGAAGGGCATTCAATTGATTTGGCATGATTTGTTTAACAAATCCGTGTTGGTTATTACTTATCAACCAGTTATCCTTTAGGTGGTTTAACAATTGGTTCCGCTATCTTTCCAGGCATCAAAGACTACTGTCAAATTCCCCAGGTCCTCTTTGTTCCTCTTTTTAAAGATAGGTACCATGTCTGCCCTTCTTCAGTACTCTGGGACTTTACTCCATGAGTTCTCAAAGATAATCTCTAGTGGTTTCAGGTTGCTTCAACTAATTCCTTAAGTACGTTTTAATGAATTTCATCAGGCCTTCTCAACTTGAATACATCTAACATATGTAAATATTCTTTAACCTGTTCTTGCCATATTATGGCTTGTGTTTCTTCTGCCTTATTAACTATGTTAAGTATCTGGTCACCATTAAGCTTTTTAGTGAAGATTGAAACAAAATAGGCATGAAATTCCTCATCCTTCTTGATGTCATCTGTCATTAGATCTCTTTCCCCAGTAAGAAGTGGATCTACACTTCCCTTCATCTTTTTGTTGTTCTAATGTATTTATGGAACCTCTTCTTA